>ML685801.1:7296383-7384395 GCA_007922175.1 Pelusios castaneus
TTTCTTTCTTTCTTTCTTTCTTTCTTTCTTTCTTTCTTTCTTTCTTTCTTTTAAGGACAGGTATCACCAACAGCCTTACAGACCTAGATGGGCATCTCAGCAATTTTATCGTCAGCAATATTTTGACCCTCTCTGTGAGAGACAGAATACAGAAGACTTTTTTTTGCTTCATCTGCTATCTACAGCATAATCTCAGTCTCATTCATCTTCTGACAAAGTTACTTTTGACAGGAGTTCAAGAGCTGCAAATTATTAATGATGCCATTAGTAACTAGAACTCTTACACCAGGGTCCCCAACCAATAGATCTCAATCTATTTCTGAAGGGTAGTTGCTTTTGAAACCTATGAGTGTTGCACCATCTGCTGGAGAAAGGTTGGGGACCATTGCCTTATACCCTTTATACCCTTTAGCAGTCCGTTTCCAAACCTGGAGAGTCATAACAGGCAAGTGGTTTAGGTATCATCCAATCCAGCTATGCAATCAAGTTTATTTCCCTACTTCCTCCTAAACCACCATCCTGGTCCCTCTTCCGGGACTATTCTCTGGCATGGATTCTCAGGCAGGAAGTGGAATTCCTCCTCCAGCAAGGAGCAATAGCACACATACCTCTTTAACACCAAGGAAAAGGTTTTTATTGTACATATTTCCTAATTCCCCCCCCCCCCCCCAAAGGAAGTTGTAGACTCTGCAATCTCAACGACTTTATTCACAAGCTGAAATTTCAGACAGTCACTGTGGCATCACTAATCCTATCCCTGGAAAAAGACATTTGGTCTACATCTCTCATTATGAAGGACACTTTCTTTCATGTGGATGTTCACACCATTCACAGGCTAGGTCCCGACCACTTCCAATGCTCCCTTTTAGACTCACCACTGCCTCCAGGAATCTTACCAATGTCTTTCTGACAGTAGCAGCTCATTTCAGATGGAACAGCTTCTCTGATTTACCCATCTTGATAACTGTCTTCTCATTGTCAGTACATATCAGGAAGCCTATAAGTTGGCCTGATTAATACTTCAACTACTTTCTTCCCTAGGAGTCATTGTGAACTTGAAAAACTCTATCCTCACTCAGCTGCAGACTGTAGACTTCATCCGGACCTCCCTAGATTCACTCACTGCAAGAGGATATCAATCAAAGGATAGGTTTTGCACCACAAGTGCTTGGATAGTTCAGATTATGTACAACTCTTGAGCTCCGGAGAGGAATTTTCTTTCTCTGTTGGGACACATCGCTTCATGCACTTGTTACCCTGTTGACCAGACTCCCATCTATGTGGCTTTCAGGCCTGGCTTCAGACAGTTTGTTCATCAATCAATCTCAGTATGGATACCCTGGTAACAATTCTTTCCAGGGTAAGTCCTCTCTGATACGGTGGAAAGATTCCCATTAGAGATGTACGTGGGTGTCCCCTTCTCATCAGTCTTGCTGAACAAGGTGATCATTACAGACACTTTTCTCTTATGCTGGGGAGCCCACATGGACAGTCACATCAGGAAACAGTGAGGGTTGAGATTTGTCCCTTTTATTGTAGTTTAACTTCAAGGAACTCAGAATCTGTTGGTGGACTTCCTGAGCAGAGATTTCACCCATCAGTTACAAGCACTCTAGGTCTACTCTCTGAGGGCAATACTTTTTTCTTCTCCCTTGGTCAGACCATCTGAGCTATGCCTCTCTTCCCTTTCTGCTCTTACTGGGTCTTATGGAAAATTTTTCAGGAAAAGGCACGAGTCTCATCATCCCCAGTTAGCCCAGATAGTTTTGGTTCTCAGATCTCTTATGACTGCCATCTTGTCCTCAAATCAGCATCCAGTCCTTTCCTGATCCCTTGACTTGGGAGAAGGGCAGGATCAATCATACCAATCCCAAAGGGCTTCATCTCATGGCTTGGTTTGTGGATGGGCATCAACACGAGAAAATTCTTACTCTGAAGCCGTTCAAACTATCCTTAATGAGAGCAGGAAAGACTCCACTAGTGCTATTCTGCCAAGTGGAAGCATTTTTCCATTTGCGTGCAGCAGAAACACGAAACTCCTGAATCAGCAGATATTCCCTTCACTTTGACTATCCTTCCCTCCTAAGACAGTGAATTCCATCTGTCTTCGTATTTACTGGTACTGGTCATTGCATTATAAGAGCATAGCATGTGCTAACTTCAAGCCCCCAATTTAACTACGTTCTGGAAAGAGAACAAAAATCCATCCTCATGAGTGTTGAGCAGAAAGGCACAATGAAAATAATAGAACAGCTTTCCGTTCATCTTTATCACTAGACTTACTCATTCTTGAAATATTGTTGCTTTGACCAGAGGAATAATGTTAACATACCCTTTTCTTCACAGATGACAATATATGGATTCTTCATCTGCTGTGTTTCTATGTCTTGTCCTCTCTCCTAGCTTGAAATAGTTCGACTATACCTCTTTTCCTGCATATGCCGGAGGCAATTCAGACTTGTTCATGGAGCTCTGGTGCTTCGTGTAACCCTTCCACCTCTCTCTCATGCTTATCCTGTAGTAGTGGAAACACAGTGGCAATCAAGCACTTGTGTTTTATTCGTTAGCATCATCTATTTAAAGCTGATTTTGGAGCAAAAATGGCAAGATCTTTTCTTTCCAGTTTCCTCTTCCATTGTGTTTCAGGGGCGTCGTATCCATAGACGGAACAACTTAACTCTTCTTTCTGTTTATTCCCTATCTCTTACCATGTCTGAGATGGCTAAATGGAGTAATCTGAATAGAAAAGGGGGTCCCAGGAGTGATGAGATCCCCTGAAGAGCTACACATTGTATTCATCTTTTAAAAGAAGGTATCCATAGTGTGTACGGTGGGTGAAGTGGGGTTTAGAGGGGTCCATTGACTCTCTGTGCCTATTAGTAGGAGCTGTGACAGTTAAACTCTGGTGACCAGCCAGTAACTCTGGCTGATGCCTTGACAACAAGTGGCTATTCAAAGTAAATACTCTGTCCCTCAAAATCCTCAGGAGGAATCCTGTTTGGGGAGGAGCACAAGTGGAGGTGGTGGCTGATAACACAATGAAGCCAAAGTATTCTCTACTCCAGCAGAGTCAAAGGAGGAGTACAAATGCTCCTATGCAAACTCGTCAAATTCCAAACAATAACAAAAATACCAGAGAAAAGACTCATTTTACCTCTCCAGCTGGACCTGGAACAGTAAAGAGAAGCTCAGATTGGAAACAGTAGTAACCTTTCTATTGTCCAGACAGAAACAGAGCCCATCTCTGTCTGGAAATATATAGACCAGCCCATTTTCAAATGTTGCTGTTCCCAATTCAATTCAGATAGTACAGCCTTGTAGACTTTCTGGAAGTGACCTCACACCCCCAACAGCTAGATGCAGTGGAGCCTGTCACTCAAGACAAAAGGTGCTTAGGGCTTTATCTTTTTTTTTATATATATCTAAAGAAAATATTGTAGAAGTGTCTGGTTCATTTAGATTTCAGGATCTGATCTGGGTAATGAAAATGACAACAGTCAGGATGGAGACTCCCGGTTCCACTATTGTTACAAGTTCTCCAGGAAAGCCTTTTTTGTCAGTGCACCTGGTGGAAGCTTATCTACGTATACTTAGTCATACTGCTAACACGAAACATTGCCCTTCGAGTTGTCATCTGCATCCAGGGTGTTCCTGAATGTACTGATAGTGACGATAGAGGCTGGCTGATGAGTCCAGGGACCTATCTCTATCTGTCCTCTGAGGTTGTCCTAAAAAAAAAAAATCTCACCAGAGCTTTATTGCCGGGGGAAGCGTCTTCATGCCCTAGGCACATGAGTTCATGATAAACTCAGAGGATCCCCATGATCTACTCTGAGGATCATCACTTAGGAGCTAAGATAGATACAAATAGAGCTAGAATTTCCCAATGCCAGAAAGCTTTTACAGGAACCAGGCAATTGTCCCCGATTTGTCATCCCTTACTTGTGTTACTAGAAAGAATGATTCAAAAGATCAAGAAGGAGGGAAATGCCAGTCATTCTTATGACTCCAAAATGGCCAGCGGCACCAAGGTACTTGGTTGTAGTGGTGGTGTCTCAGAAGGCTTCATATCCTCTTCAGAGCAGGCAGGAACACCTGTTCTATGGTCTGCGCCTTCACCCCGGTTCAGACTACCTGACCCAAACAGCTGGACTATGGAGCACCAAGTCATAAACAGGTTGGGATGATATGCCAAACAATAAACTCTTCTAGCCTCACACAGGCTTTCCTTTTTCTTGGCCTGCAAAGGGGATTGGACAGATGTCTTCTACTGATGTCAAAATAGAAGGTCAAGTCTAGAAAACACAAAGTTTCAGTTCATGTGGATTTGGGCCTAACATCTTCATCATTGCATCTCATCATTATACGCTAACATAAAGGGATGAGAAGAGATTGTTTATATCTGATTATTGGCTTGATAAATGTGCTGCTTTGTTTTCCTTACTCGGGATCTACTCATAATGCTACAAGTTCTAACAAACCAATCCCTGTATATTTTTTTTTCCAATAAAGATGTCTAGTTGCAAACACATTGACGGAAAGAATCATGTTAGTAAAGGGGAAGACAAAAGACAGACCAAAATACGTGATTTTATGAGTTTTTACATGTGAAAAATTAAGATCTTTAGAGGGTTTGACAAGACTGTCTAACAGTTCTTCATTGTGTGAGGGCATGGTACAGATATACCTGTTATTTTGCTCCTGCTTATCCAGCCTTTTGTGGTCTGGGAAAATAATTTTCTTCAAACCTAAAAAGTGTTTGTAAAGAAAGAGAAGTGGTTGCTCTCCTATTCCACAGTACTTCGCTTCACTGACTGCTAGTTTTAACATTATTTAACTTTTTGGTTCAGGTGGAGGATAGATTTAGAAAAGCTAATCAGAGCTCCCCTGAAGCACAGTCAAAACAGACGGGCAAAGCGTTGGAGCCACCAGTGCCTTCAAGATCAGAGTCCTTTTCCAATGGAAATTCAGAGTCTGTTCAGCCTGCACTGCAAAGGCCAATGGAACCCCAGGTAAAAGCAGAAAATCTTGGCAGGGATGAAAGAAACCCAGAGGCCCTAATACACTTACCTTTATGTTTGAAGATCTTGGCACATAAAAATACATATTTAAAGTGTATTACTACTTTGCAAAGTGACTTATTCAAGAGATCTGCTCCATCTATATTTGAAAGTCATTCCTGTTTATTTTAGTGATGAGCACATTGGGGATCCTTTTACTTTTGAATGAAGCCAGCTTACCTAAAAGAATTGTCTGCATCTGTCAATATTGGTACCTCAGTAAAATGGTTGATTTCATTCCAATCAATGGGCAGGTCTATACTGCCTGCTGTTTTTGGCAGCAGTCGAAGGGAGATGAGCAAGTTACCTAAAATAACTTGCGTATCTCCCTCCGACTTCCCTACATCTAGAACGTCAACCAGGTTTTCAGGATCAATTTCCTGATCGGCTGTGTGGGTCTTCACAGACATGGTCAGTCGTTAGGAAATTGCCGCCATCAGGAAAAGTAGGCCAATGTTACAGGGAGGTTGGAAGGGCATAATTTGGTCCAGGCAGTCTTTTATTACTGGAGATAATGTGCAAGAAGGATATAACCCAGGTTGACTTTTACCTCGTGGGAAATTTAACTAGATGCAAAAGCAGCTGATGGTCATGATTGTCATGGTATCCTAGTGACATTTTAAATTTTGGGATTCTGTATTTTATAGAGTTTAGAGTATGAATGTAAAAATAAAAGCAGGCTACAACAATTTTTTGACCAACATAAAATATTGCCTTTTTTCTTTTAATAAGTCTATACAAAATTAATGACAGATGACGAAAACTGTCCCTGTTTACCTTGTTGTGACTAGCTATTGCAAATGTTTGGGTCAGCTGCAAAATCTGAACAGAAGGTGGTAGGAATCGTGACAAAATATCATCCTCAGCTTAGATTTTCCTGGCTGTAAGAGAGACTTCTAGCAGTATTTGATAATCCCGGGTTTGCGTGTGTTATTTTACGCTAACCAAGTCAACGATTTCTAAAATCGTTACCTTACACTTGTACTAAGATGAATCAGGCTCTTGTTCAGTTGTGTGTAATAAAACAATTTAATAATACATGTATAAAACTAAACAGCACCCTCTTAAAACTAAGGTTTTATGCTAATTGTTGATTGAGTAGGTGAAATCAATGTATCCTAGCATTATGATCTTACTTGAAAAGCATTTCCCTCCTAATCTGTTTCATTTTACTCTGCTCACACCTGAGAAGGGGATTGGAGTGGAAGGTCATTTTGAGCTTAAAAGTATTCCTACTAATATAGCTTTAACTAAGGAGTTGCTATTGTGCCTCCATTATGTGTTTGTGTTTACATATATGATATATAGCATATGTATAATATGAATTTTAAATATTATATAATGTAGCATATACCGTATATGCTCATGTATAAGCCGAGATTTTCGTGCTGAAAAATGAGCTTAAAAGGCTAGTCTCGGTTTATATGCGAATCAGCACTAGGGTTTACAGGGAAGTATCATTGTCACCCTCCCACCTGCAGCCTTTCCCTGCTCCTCTTCCCTCCGCATCGTTTCCCTGCTCTTTTCAGCCCCCCCTCGCAGCTTTTTCCTGGTCCTCTGAGCCCCCACCCTTTCTCTGCTCCTCTCGCCCCCTTTCCCTGTCCTTTGCCCCCCCGCCCTTTTCCTGCTCCTCTGGCCCCCCCTTACCTGGCTGGAGGCCCGGAGGTGTAGGGGTGGCCAGACCGGGAGCTGCTCCGTGGCCAGCCGGCTGCTTCTGCCCTGAGCACGCTCTGTCTGAGACAGAGCGTGCTCACGGCAGGAAATTTGAAACTCCCAGCCTGGCCGCAGCAGGACAGGGCGGAATGCTTCTTCCGCCCAAGTCTTCTGCGGCAGGAGCTTGCGCGCTGGATTGGGCCTGCCAGGGGGCTGGATTGGGCCTGCCATGGGGCCGGATCTGGTCCGAGGGCCGGATGCAGCCGGATCTGGTCCGAGGGCCGGATGCAGCCGGATCCGGCCCTCGGACCAGATCCGGCGCCGCAGCAGGCCCGATCCAACCCACGGGACTGATCCAGCCCCTGGGCAGGCCCAGTCCGGCCCGCGAGCTCCTGCCGCAGAAGACTTGGGCGGAACAAGCATTCCACCCTGTCCTGCTGCGGCCAGGCTGGGAGTTTCAAATCTCCCGCCCTGAGCACGCTCTTTCTCAGACAGAGCGTGCTCAGGGCGGGAGCGGCCGGCTGGCCACGGAGCGGCTCCGAGTTTGGCCCCCCCTGCACCTCCGGGCCTCCAGCCAGGTAAGGGGGGGCCAGAGGAGTGGGGAAGGAGCTGTGGGGGGGCTGAGGATCAGGGAAAGGGCGGGGAGGGGCCGAGAGGAGTGGGGAAAGGGGGGGTTGAGAGGAGCAGGAAAAAGCCGTGACGGGGGGGTGAATGGAGCAGGGAAATGCCGCGGGTGGGAGAGGAGCAGGCAAAGGCTGCGGGTGGGAGCGGAGGGAGCTGAGAGGAGCGGGGAATGGCTGTGGGGGGGCAGGGGAGGACGAGGAGCAGGAAAAAGCGGGGAGGAGGGAAAAGGGGATTGGCCCTGGAGGGGCCTTCTGTAATAAAGTTTGATCCTCGGCTTATGCACAGGTGGTGCATTTTTCCTGGATTTGGGGCTTTAAAAGCCAGGGTCAGCTTATATGTGTGTCGGCTTATAGGCGAGCATATATGGTAATATACATATAACATAGAATACACACACACACACACACACACACACACACACACACACACATATATAATACATAAAATACTGCAATGACTGTAAAGGAATTAAAGCTTTTGTTTTGTGGTCATCCTTCAAAAGTTTTGTGGCGTCTAGTAAATTTAAGATTTTAGTTATAATATAAATCAGAATATATTTAGGTTTGCACATTTGGCAGTATTCCCAATTTGTGGGTTTCTTCCTTTTGATAGATGATTCAAATTGTCCATCTAACAGGTGCTACTATGTAAGACCTGATCAAAGTCTATTGAAGCCATTGGAATTTTTCCTACTGATTTAATTGGGCTATGGATCAGGCCCATACTGCAGATCTTATGTTCATCTCCCCCCCCCCCCGGTTACTAGTGTATGTATATTTGGAGAGAGTACCTCACAAAAATGCATACATGCTATATTCTCAGTCTGTTATGTTCTCTGAGCACCTTCTTTGCTTTTTTGATTCCACCTCACGCTTGCCTTAAGCCATAACCAATTTGTCTCTTCCAACCACTCACCTTTATTCTGTGTTAATCAAAAAGTCAGTTGTACAGAGCGCATTGAATGTTTTATGTTTTGTTTTCTTGTAAGGTACAGTGGTCCCATCTGGCATCTCTCAAGAACAATGTTTCCCCTGTCTCGCGATCCCATTCCTTCAGTGACCCTTCTCCCAAATTTGCACATCACCATCTTCGTTCTCAGGACCCATATCCACCTTCACGCAGTGAAGTGCTAAATCAGAGTTCTGACTCTAAGTCGGAGGTACCTGACCCCACTCAAAAGGCTTGGGCTAGATCAGACAGTGAGGAGGTGCCTCCAAGGGTAAGGAGTAGAAAGACAGAAGTGTGCTCTCTTTTTGGTTTTTTTTGGTTTTTGTTTTTGTTTTTAATTTAATTTGAAGGGTATGATCGTTTAGGCCCTGGAAAAGCTGTGCACATAGAATAGTTCCAGTACTGGGGAACATATTTTGGAATGGAGTTTATACTGTAGCTATCTAGTCATTTGCCCCATGATAACATGTTAAAAAAAGGAAGTACAACGTCTGATGAAAATGACAAATATTTACACACTGTGGCTCTTGCAGAGAAGTCATAAAGTTGACAAATCTTTACAATTTTCAGGAAGGGAATTTAAAACATCCCTGGCATGATAGCTTAAAGTTTATTTTCCTCTTCTTCTGGTTGGCAAACCAAACTGTAAATCATGAATTTATTAAAAATTTAGATGGAACTGAACAAAAAAGAAACATTCAATATTTTTTTCCCCTTCCACTTGGGATTTGCTGCTTCTAAATATGTTCTTGCTTCCCACCAGTCTTTGCTTCCTCCTGATTCATTACCAGGCATTTGTTTGGTTCCTTTGAGCTTACTCTCCTAATCCTCACGCTCTTTCAGCAAATTGCTTTGTGTCCCTGGCTTCAGTCAAAATGCCATATTCTTTTAAAATGTCTCAGTAATCTCAGGTAAAGGGCGTGTATGTTTGTGTGATAGCTATTTAGATACTTTAGTCTAAGCTTTAAGTTCTTTTCAGTATCCAAACAGCAATCCAGCTAAGGTTCTTCGTTTTTCTTTTTGTTTTGTTTTTGTTTTGTTTCATTTTGTTCAATTATGTTGACTTTGACTTAGAATAATGTTATTCAGAATGTACGTTCTGTGGCAGGAGACTCTCTTAATTTTTGCTCTTTCTCCCCTCTTTAATTTTTACTATTTCTTTTTTCACCCGAGGTACCTGTGAGAACAACATCTAGGTCGCCTGTCCTATCTCGTCGAGATTCTCCACTGCAGAGCAGTGGGCAGCAAAATAATCAAGCAGGGCAAAGAAACTCCACGAGGTTAGTAAACTCAGATCTCCCTGTCTCTTCTGTTTTTTGTAAAGGAAAGGATAGTTAGAAGCCAGGGAAAGGGCCTTTGGCATTATCTTTCAGATGTGGCGGAAAGAGTAAAGTGGACCCATTTTTCTTAGCGGTTAATGTTGAGTTTCCTTAGCATTAAGTAGTTCAACAAACCCTAATGAAATTTCTTCTTACCTCTGCATCATTTAAGGGGCTGTTTGAGTAAGTCGCGCAACATTTTCAGAGTGGTTTTAACATTCATAAAAAAGGGCCTAGTGACACAATTGCTTGCCTCCAGGTGTTGTACTTACTGCTGCAAAAGGTCTCCTTGGGTTGCCCAGAAGCTGGCAGGGTGTCCAGTAGTAAGTATTTGCAGAATCTAGGGCTAAGGGAATCCAGAGGCTTTTCAGCTGTCAAATACTCTGGTGTTGTGTAGCCAGCCCTCACGTATTATTTTAATTTTGGGGGGGTCATGGGCGGGGGGAAGTCTTGTTCCTCAATTATTAAAATGGCTAGTGTTTGTGCTGCCTAGGGATGTTAGTGTCTGTGGAAGTCCTCAGCACTAGGATTAGTTCACTCCTTCTCATCAGTCCTGGACAGAAAACTGATGAGTAACCAAGCTTGATTTTAAGTTTAAAATATGATATCTGAACTTAAAGGTGACAAATGCACTTTCCTTGAGACAGCAATATAGAACCTCGGCTGCTATGGGAGAGGGTGGAGAAACTCGTGCCGAGGCCGGGCAGTGGCAGTTCTTCGGGTTCAAGTAACTCCAGCTCACAGCCAGGGTCCCATCCTGGTTCTCAGAGTGGCTCTGGTGAACGGTTCCGAATGAGATGTGAGTTCTTTCCCCTCCTCTGCCCTTCCTTCTTTTAGGCTTTCCGGATTGATCTGTAATGTTTGTGTGTGGCGCTGCTAATAATGATAGTAATAAGAATGATGAATCTTCGCTTAAAAGGAATTTTTAATGTAAAGTATCAGGCTGCTAAGTTTTGATTCTCTGTGAGTCCCTCCCCTTTTCACAGCCCTTGTTTTGAAGGGGTTGTAGGTGTAGAAATCTTCATTAGCAGATTTAGCCTCGTTCTCCAAATCAGACCTCATTACAGTTTTATTCACCAATATACAAAATACATGACCAAGTCCATTCCTTTTCATACATGATCTTGTCATTTCCTTCTTCATTTGTACGAGTATCTCAGATATTTTTTGATCCTTCATTGCATGTTAGCATTTTAATGATTTTCTCATTTCGGTTTCTTTTCCCTAATGTCAAGTTGTCATGTTTCCTTTTCACCCAAGATCAACTCCCCTCTAGGTGCTTTTTGTTTGTTTGTTTTAATATTAGAGGGGATTGAATAAAAACCTACAAAAATTATATTTGAAAACCAGCCCCAGTTCCCATCTTTCAGCATGCAGTAAAAATAGAGAAGGTTCACTATGGCTTTTTGAATTGAGCAGTTCAGCTGCTGCTATGGGCTGTTGGAGCATATTCAACTGTCCTATGTAAGGCATTCTGTAGAGGTGGCTACAGGGTCAGGAGCTTGGGGAAAAAAAATCTCTGTAAATCTCCGAATGCTCAATGTGGCATGGCTATTAATTCATTCAACTACTGAGAGTGAGGAGGAGAATGAGATAATGTGCTCAGACTCATAACCTGGCTTCAGTTGGAATTTCTGCCATGGAGATGAGGTGACTATCCTCTAATATAATCAGAGCAGCATGAGGGAGATGAGATGACCTGGGTCTTGTCTGCAGTGCGTACTTGTTCCAGTTACAGCTATCAAAGGCAAGACAATGATGTTGCCGAAAGGGTGCCAACTGTTGGGGGCAGATCATCAGCTGGTGTAAATTGAATTCAGTGGAGCAATACGGTTTATACCCCCTGAAGATCAGATCCCTTGTATAGATGGGCAAAGCTGCCGTAAGTCTTGTGCCTCTTTCCTGGATTTCAGACTTTGATGAGCTGCAACTTATTGTGGTTTTTCCTGTCAACACTAGAGGTTTACACTCATGCAGGGAAATTTGTGGCTAGTCCCCAGTGGTTGAAATAACCATTGTAAACAAGGCCGTGTGCTTCTTTCACCACAGGGGAAAAAAAATCCTAACTTATTAATGTCTTCTCCCTTTTTGTGTGTTTCTTTTGGGGTGTTGACATGCGTAGCATCATCCAAATCTGAAGGTTCACCATCGCAACGTCACGAAAATGCAGCCAAAAAACCAGACGAGAAGAAGGAAGTCTTCAGACCCAACAAACCTGCTGTAAGCTAAACCTAACTCTGCTGGTTATCTGATTTTTCACTGGATGCTAGATTAGGTCCATTGACCATTATGAGTACTGTGGAAACCTACTTTCACGAAGAACCCAAGCATTAAAAATAAAGTAGTGATTCAGTTTTCTTGAACTTATTTCTATTTTCTCATTTTTCTCCTTTCAAACTTCTCCTTCCACCCTGTGTACTCTTTGTGTGGCTGACCCGATGACAATTTGTATGACCCGATTGTGCCGTTGCTGGGCCAAATGGTGCAGGGAGAAGTGGTAAGCATTTAGTGAATACGGTCAAATAGCGCAGCATATATTTTCATTTTTTGTGGTGGTTATAATCACACTTTGTGCTTGGTGGTATCCAAGAGGTCAGAGAAGATGATTCCAATGGTTCCATCTGAATCAAAATCTCGAGTTTGTTGGTTAGTCTTATATTGCCATAATGCTCCAATTCCCCAATCCAGTGAAGTCCATTAAAGGGAGATTGTGGTTCCCATCCCAGCTGTTTATAAATGACGTAAAGTATTTTCTACAAAATGTATGCAGTCGGACAGAAATCTTAGTAAATTTAGGCTGTCTTACAACTTTGCTGCCCAAATTTCTGTGCATTGTAGTTTGTCAATATGCACAACATTGGGGGAGGGAAAAAGATGGACTCCTTAAACAATGTGTTCATTGCTCTAGCGGTTTTGGTGGGCAGGGTTGGGAGGAGGAGGGGGCAAAGGCTTACATAGTCTTAAATTGCTCGGGACTTTAAATTTACCAATGAAGCACAAAGAAATCTCTGAACTAACAAAGAAACCCCTGTTGCTGGGAACTGTGAAAGTGCAGTAGCACTTAACTGAACAAACTCAGTCTCTGCAGATGTGCTGCAAGACGCTGACTCTACCCCTCTCCAGTCTGCAAACTCACTGTTGCATTTTGTTTTCTGCACCCCACCATACCCTCCCATCTCATTCTTTTAGGATTTAACTGCCTTGGCAAAGGAATTGCGAGCTGTAGAAGATGTGCGACCTCCACACAAGGTGACAGACTATTCATCATCCAGTGAAGAGTCAGGGACGACAGACGAGGAGGATGATGATATGGAACAAGAAGGAGCAGATGAGTCTACATCTGGGCCAGAGGATGCCAGAGCTGTGTTAGTTGTTCTTTGGTTTGTTTTTTTCCCCCCCTGTTTTATGTGGCTAGGGGGGAAAGCCTCAATGTATGTTTCATTCATTAGCCCTGTTTTCTCAAGACAGGATTCAGGAGTCCATCAAAAATACTTAGCAGTTAATGCTCACATTTCCAAAACACTTAGGGTAACGTATTAAAAAAAGTTTCAAAAGTGACTTTAGCATTTAGTCTAAGTCCCTATGAAAGTCAGTAACTGCTTAAATCACCTTTAAAATGGGTCATTGGCTCTTAAATCACTTTGGCACCTTTGGAAAATTTCGATCCTTTAAATCTTAACATAATTTGTCTTGTGTTACTAGAAACCAAATGATAGTGCTGTGGGTCGTTCCCTTCCCTCATTTGCATTTTATAAAAGATGGAAAATGGTTTTAGCAATTTTGTGACCTCTTTGCTTCTGAAGAAGCTCTTTCTTGATGATTTAAATCACTTTTGACACAGTTGTAAACAATGTATATTATGAACTTGCTACAAATACATGAAGGAAAAGCTAAAACAGAAATACTGTGGGCTTGTTATCCAAATTTTTTCTTGCTTGATGCATAGATCAACTCTGAACCTGAGCAATGGTGAAACAGAGTCAGTGAAAACCATGATTGTCCACGATGATGTGGAGAGTGAACCTGCCATGACGCCTTCCAAAGAGGGTACTTTAATTGTCCGACAGGTATTGTATTTCCTTCCCCGTGCAGTGCTGCGCCTCTACTGTGGTCATTAACCCACCCGTTCATTCACCCATGCTGTTTCTGCATTATATTTGTTGTCCATGTTATCAAGACACAGATGCAGCATATTTTGGATGAGCAGACACTTGATGCATGCAGAGAAGAGAGTGGCTTCCATCTTTTGCTGCTACTGGTTTGCATGCTTTGCAATGACACCCATTATAGACCCACACAGAGTACCTCAAAGCCTGTGTTTAAAAGAAAACAAATATAGAAAAGTTGCAGGTGTGGGAAGAAAGGACTCAAAACAGAAGAATTTAATCTGGTTTTCTGGTTGGACCCAGATGCTGCATCTTGGAATTAGAGGGGGTTGGCGGGAAAGCAGTCAGTTCTTTGGACTTCTTTATGACCAAAGTCAAGAACACACTAATAAAAAGCAAGGTAGCAAACAGTTGATGATGGGGGCTGGGAGGGAATAGTTACAGGGTGCAGGACAGTGACTGCAGATGGATCTAGGTGCATGGGTTGGTTTCCTTGTATCTTGAAATGTTATATTTTTATGATTGTGAAGATGTTGATTCCTTGCATATTAAACTAGCTCATCTCTTAATGAGTATGTTAGCTCCTAGGACTTCCTCAGTCATCACATTCTTGAGTTTTGCAACTGAATGTCAGTTTTTTAATTGAACCCTACGGTTTGCTATTAAAAGTACATGATTACTGTTTAAATGGCTAGATTAGGGCATTCACCAGGTATTTCAAGATCGTATCTAAATGTGACTCAAGCTGGAATTTAATAAAATGATGGCAAACAGCAAATACAGAGAGCCTTCCCATGTAGTAGCAGTAGTCGTATAGACTTACTGGTAAAGGAGCTGGCCTTGAAATGAATCTGATTAAGTGAGAAGCCCAATTCTGCTTGCCAGAGGCAGCGTTCACTAAGTTCTAGCAGCTCAGCACACTTCTAGTGAGGCATTGAGACATAGCCTATCAGAACATTAAAACAAAAAGTAGGTAAAGCTGATAGGGATGTGAGCCTTAAGCAGCACTTGAGCAAGACAAGTGTGCCTGTTTTTTCTGCAGAGTACAGTTGACACAAAGCGTGCCAGCCATCATGAGAGCAATGGCTTTGCCGGTCGCATTCACCTCTTGCCAGATCTCTTACAGCAAAGCCATTCCTCCTCCACTTCTTCCACCTCCTCCTCCCCATCCTCCAGCCAGCCGACACCCACCATGTCCCCACAGACACCCCAGGACAAGCTAACTACTAATGAGGTATGTCTTGCACCACAGCTGGCTGCTTTCTTAGGGTTATTCCAGTATTGCCTAATAGCTAGTTTTGCAGAGGAACTCCAGCCAATCTTCCCCTGCTTTTTTCTGTCACTTTTCTCCCACTCCCTAAAATAACACATTTCAGTTCTGTGTTAAAAGCCCTTAACTCTAGATCAGTTTTACCCCACACTTGCCAATTTGCTATTTTTATTTTTATTTTTTTTTTGCTTTCTACAGAGTCATTAATTGCATGCCTTTTGTTTAAACTAAACTTGCTTAGATTACTGTATATTCAGACAAGGTTTTTTTTTTTTTTTTTAAATGACTATTTTGGGAACAGGCTAATTTCAAGAAATCTGGTCTTTTTTTTTTTGTCTTTTTTTTTTAATAATTAAATAAAGTTGAATACTTTTGTCTTGTTTTTACTATTAAAAATATAACTAGGTATGTGTAAGTAACTCACTTGTGTAAACCCTAAGTATTGGATAGGAAGCTGGTGCTAGACTCATTAAATGATTTTACTCTTTGAAATTGCCACGTGGGGTTGGGGACCATTTCAGATCCACTGCAGGAAAGCTGGATTGTTTGGGGGTATTAGTTGTTTGGAATAGTATACTACAAGAGCTCTTCAGTTTTTAAAGTACAGTTGTGCTGTGACAAATGATGATGTAAAAATGACTCCTGGTTATTCCCCAAGTCTACTCTCTGTCTCTGTTGGGAGTCTTATCGGTGAACTTCACTGTTTCTGAATTTTACTCGTGTTATCTCTGCTGGCTCTGCCATGCTAAGAGGGACTGTGTTGCATTTTCATAAACCAACAACAGAATTGTTCACTAAATTCCAGTAATATGGTCAATCCTTGTACCTTTGCAACTCTTTGAAGGTGATGTTGGATGCAAAGTTGTGAATGAAAGTGTAATTTGTCCTGCACATTCTGTAATATTGGTGATGAGGAATGAGAAGGAGAGAACCCAGCATGACTTTCAGTTTCCAGGTTGAACAGACAGGCCTGGCATTTAGAGAAAACATCTTTTTATTTGTAAACAAGTGTGATGTGATGTCAGTGAGCTACTGTAAATATGCAATAACCTGCTGTGGCTTCTCAGGGCAGGTCTACACAGCCTACCGTTTTCAGCAACAGTCAAATGGAGATACACAAGTTACTTAAAATAACTTGCATATCTCAGTTCAACGGCCCTATGCCCAACATGTCAACTGCACTAAGTCTAAGGGAGGGACCTCCCTTCAACTCAGCAGAGCTACTCCAGTTGCTGGGGTGGTCTTAATAGATCAGCTTCTCGATTGACTAAGCAGGTCTTTACAGACCTGATCAGTTGATCAGGATGGTTCATCTGACAGGAATGATTTTGTAAGTAGAGAACTGAACTTTAACCATACAGGTGCTTTGGCATCCATGCAAGGCTGCAGTATTGTGGGTACAGTTACAAAAGAACCTCAGTTAATGATGATGCACAATTTTCATAATAGGATTAAAAGCACCTGTGAAAACATAGTGACCCATGAGACAGCCTACTTTCATCTTGTCACAGAACTTCCATCAGTGTAATACTTGTCACTCTTCATTTTCAGTTGTGCTTCACTAGGTTTTTTTTCTTTCTAAAAATATATTCCTACAGGTTATATAGATCGGTTCAGTGATTCAAGGATGTGTCTGTTCAATATTTTGTTTTAAGGAGCAAATAAGCAGGTTTCAATCAATTTAGCTCAAACTGAGTTTTGATAAGGAGTCGATGGCAGTTATTTGTGATGGCAGTGAAGTTATTAGTAATATAATTGAAAATATTTAGCTTTGCAGAAAAGTGCCGTGTGATCAAGCCCAATAATTATATTTGGTGAGGAAGGTGCAGGTTTAGAGGAGAAGAGGCTTTCGACTGTTTAACAATGGGAAAGTTCCCCTAATCTTGTTTGCAAAGGCATAAAACAAGCTGAGGAGAGATGCGTTCCTTTGTCCACAGTAACTTTACACTTGTAGTAGACACACATGTACTCGCACTGTTTGATATATATATATATATACATATTTTTTTTACTTGTGCCATTCTGCTTTAATGTGCAATGTATAACACTTAACTCACTAAACTGGCAAGGGTTTTTAAGAGTCTCATTTCATCTCCACTTTTAACAGTTTATTGTTTCACTTGTCTTTTTTTCCCTTCTTTGTGTTTTTCTTGTTTAGAAAACATAACTAAATAAAGCACAAGTGCTTTTATCAAATCCATATTCATAGCTTCATGTCACTGTTTACTACACCTTTCACACTAATGAGCCCCTTGTTTGATACAGGTGTCATATTTTCTCTATGAAATGATGGTGGAAGAAACTGCTGGAGCTTTCTGGCAAGAGGCTCAGTTTAAAAACAAAAAAGAAGGCAATTTACATAAAGTACCAGACACTGAAATTTCATGAGTCCGTGAAGTGAAAGCCTGATCTCGGATTATTTAGATTTTGTTGCCCAAACCAAGCGATCAAATTCAATTATATATTAAACCAGCTTATTTCAGGAGATGCATAACAAGTAGAAGTACATAATGGGCAATTCACAAATAGAAAATTAAAATATGGAATGTAGTAGTGCTAACTTCCACTTACTTCTACCGTACATATTTCAACTATATCAAGGCAACATTCCCTTACTTTTTGCCTCTTGTAATGCTCATTCCTCAAACATCTCCTTTAAAATTTGAGATAATAGCAGTGAAGAATATACTAACTACATTTGTGGTAGCCTGTGAAATATGCATATATTAAGACATGCTGCCTGCTGTATGTAAATAGGAAGTATAGAAGGTTGGGGGAATAAATGGTTTCAGAAAGAAAAATGGTGAAATTATGTAGTGACTTAGAAATGTTCATTGTTGTCATCACTTTTTGTCATTTATATTAATAAAGTTGAAATTTACATTGCAGACTCAGTCCGCTAGTAACACACTCCAGAAACACAAATCTTCCTCCTCCTTTACACCTTTTATAGACCCCAGATTACTACAGATTTCTCCATCTAGTGGGACAACTGTGACTTCTGTGGGTAAGTAATGTAGGTGCAAGAAGACAACTGGGGGAAAAAAAGGTTCAGTGACTTGAGTTGCTCTTTAAAGTAGCCTAGAGTGTTCCCATCATGCTTGTTCCTTGATTTGCAATGGATTGCATACTTTATTTCCTTTTTCCATTTACATTTCTTACAAAAAGAAAGACTTGCTTAATATTGTCAGTTACTGATTTGGGTTATTTTATAGGTAGTTATTTAATGGTAAATATGTGACATTTAGAAGTCGTATTACATGTCCTTTTTCCCCCCCCGCAGTGGGATTTTCTAGTGAAGCAATGAGGTCAGAGGCAATACGACAAGATCCCACGCGTAAGGGGTCAGTTGTCAATGTGAATCCAACCAACACTCGACCACAAAGCGACACCCCAGAGATTCGCAAATACAAGAAGAGATTTAATTCTGAGATCTTGTGTGCTGCCTTATGGGGTAATGTGCATCTTTGTCCCTCCCTCTCCTGCCCTTATTTCCTTGTTTGTTTTTATCATTTATTGAGATTGATTTTTATGAACTCTCTCTAAGTGCATGAAGACTGAGACTCATAGACTTTAAGGTCAGAAGGGACCAGAACGATCATCTAGTCGGACCTCCTGCAAAATGCAGGCCTCAAGACCTCACCCACCCACTCCTGCAATAGGCCACCAACCTATGACTGAGTTATTTACCTCCTTAAATCATGATTTAAGGACTTTAAGATACAGGGAATTCACTGGTAGGTGAACCATGCCCTGTGCTACAGAGGAAGGCGAAAACCCCCCAGAGCCCAGGCCAATCAGCCCTGGGGGAAAATTCCTTCCCGACCCCAAATATGGCAATCAGTTAAACCCTGAGCACGTGGGCAAGTCTCAACAGCCAGTTACCCAAGAAACAATTCTCTGTAATAACTCAGAACCCACCCCATGTTCTCTCCCCTCTTAGGCCACTTGTAAATCCACCACATGTAGCCAAATATCAGTCAATTTCCAAAATAGGCTAATCATACCATCCCCTCCATAAATTTATCAAGCTCAGGTTTGAAAGCAGTTATGGTTTTTGCCCCCACAACTCCCCTTGGAAGGTTATTCCAGAACTTTACACCTCTTAATGGTTAGAAACCTGTGTCTAATTTCAAGCCTAAATTTCTTGATGGACAGTTTATAACCATTTGTTCTGGTGTCCACATTGGTGCTGTACTCAAATAATTCCTCTCCCTCCCTGATGTTAATCCCTCTGATGTATTTATAGAGAGCAATCATATCCCCCCTCAGCCTTCTTTTGGCTGAGAGAGAGAGATCTGGATTGCACCAATTATCCTGTGTCCAGCTAAGCCATAAATTACAACACGGGGGAGGGGGGGGGCACATGAGTATAAGCTAATGATCCAAAAACAGGATCAAGAATGTTCTTCATAAATTAATTTAAGGAACACGAACAAATAAATGTCTGATATTTTGGTACATTGACATAGTAATCAAGGCTCAGTTTGATGTCACAGTGCTGATCTGGTTACTATAGTGCTTACGATGTGGCTATTTTTAGGTTTAGCTTGATGCAAGTTCTAACTATTTGGTATAGTCTCAGATTTGAATAATAATTCAAAATTTTATCAGGCAATTGGGATGTTCTTTTCAATTTAAACTTTTTTTTAGTATATGCCTGCTGCAGCTTTTGTGGGGTTATGATAGTCTTTACTGTGCATTTGGTGTCAATACAGGTTGGTTAGCTTAATAGTAGGTTTAAAAGGGTATTGTATTTCATTTTGCTTCTCAGAATTCTTGCTAATAAATAAAAGGGCTTGATTAGAACATTTTTCTTATTGTAACTTTTATATTAGTCATCTCATATCAGTTTAGTTGGAATCACAAAATTACCTGGCGAGAGTAGGACCAGTAACTAAGAAATGTCTTCAGTTTGAGACTATGAATCATTTTCTCTTCCAAGTTCTGCTCAGTGTATTTGGACTTAGGGTCATGGGGTACCAATGTGCTATTTACAGTTATAGCTCCAGTATCTTGTGGGTTAGTTTACATAGGCCTCAGCCTCAATTATCTTATGCCAGAGAAGGACTGGTCTGATGCCCATTTCCTACCTTGATATGCCCACTACACTCAGGGTGGGTTGGGACAGGACCCATCTCCACTGGCTTTTACATCTGTGGAACACTGGCCAGGCTAATTGCCGGAATCCTGCCCTTTTGTTGACAGTATCTGGATATTTGTAATGCTTTAAAACAAGATCACTAGACAATGTGAATGTTGGAAGAAGTTGGAGGAGAAATACTTAGTCATTTCCCAAAGTCACATGAGCTATGTTTATACTTGCAAGTTAGTTCGAATTAAGGAAGCTTAATTCGAACTAACTTAAGCCTTGGCCACATTAAGGGCTTCCTTAATTCGAACTAATAAATTAGTTTGAACTAACCCTTAATTCAAAATAGTTAATTCGAATTAAGTCAATGTGGCCATATTAATTCAAACTAACTGCTTAGTTCGAACTAATCGGCAGATTGACCTTCATGCAACTGACTAACTTGAACTAAGCAAGTGCCCTGCATAGACATGGCTAGTTCGAACGAGAATTCTAGTGGGGCCCTGCTCGTTCGAATTAAGTTAATTCGAACTCACTAAAATTAGTTTGAATTAGTTAGTTCGAATTAACTAATTCCAGCTAGCTTTTGTAAGTGTAGACATAGCCCTGATTAGTAGATTAAGCATGAGGCAGTTCTAAGAGTTTCATTTACACAGCACTTTACAAGTTATGGTGTGTAGGTTTATACTGTTGACTGTTTTACAGAAGGGGCTCAGAGAAGTAAAGTGATTTGTTCAAAACTATATAGCAAGTAGTTGCAAGAAGTAGGCTCAAACCCTAGGTCTCCTGACACCTGGTTCTACACTTGCTCCACTAAGGCCCGGTCTATACTTGCTGCTATTTTCAGCAGCAGTCGAAGAGAGAGGCAAGCTATGTAAAATAACTTGCTTATCTTCCTTTGACTTTCTAATGCTCGTTTACCTCCATATTTCCACTGTGCTGAATTGAAGGGAAATGCTGTCCCTTTCTCAGTGCAACTCTTCTTCAGAGGGTGGACTTACTGAGTCAAATTCCAGAACGATTAGAGCAGATCTTCACTGACAGTTCAACCGATACAGAAAGATCAAACTGACGGTGGCAGATTTGCCTCCATCAGTGTAGACCTGGCCTTAATCACGCAAGTAAGTCTCTTAATCTTCATGTGACTGTTTCCGCCATCTGTAAAATAGGAGGCAAATGGCATTTACTCTATAAGATGTCTGAAAATGTGATTTAAACTGATGGTAGGTAAATTCACATGTTGTTCTCATCCTCTGTAGTAGGAAACTGTCTCAGCCAAGCTAAAGTCTTCTGCAATTTGTCAACACTGGGTGTCTGAGAGTAACAAAACTCCTGCAGAGACTCAGAACACATTGCTAGTTGAGGTAATTGACCTAAACAACTTGCCTGGGAAGCCCCATCGTCTAGATCAGGGGCGGGCAAACTACGGCCCATGGGCCAGATCCGGGCCACAAGAACCTGTGCTCTAACCCGCCAACCACTGCCATCCCCCTTCCCCCCAGCTTCAGTGGCAGCTTGCCATGGCCAGAGTGCTGCCTCTGCTGCTCCTCCCTCCCAGCATCAGCCTCCCCCTCCCTATGTCCCCCCTCTAGCTGGAGCTGAGGCTGGAGCTGGGGGAGCAGTGTGTCCATAGCACTGCCATTCTGCGTCCACGGCGCTGCCATTTTGCTTCCCCTTGCTCCCTTCTAGCTCCAGGGCAGGCTCTTAGCTGCTGCATGGCCCCGCAGCCGGCTCGGAGCCCACCCCTGGTCTAGATAGATGTAAGAGACATGGTTTCTAATCTTGGCCCTGATACCCCCAGCTACATCTGTTTCACTTTACATCTCTGGACTAGTATCCCTATCTGTAAAGCAAGGATAATTATATTTACTCTTCATGACTAAATGTTTATAAAGTGCTATATTCAAAAATAGGAGTATGGCCAGTAATCTGCAGATATGTATGTGGCGAGGGAAAAGAGGAGGGACTGGAGCAGGAATGTGGGTAGAAGGAATGATTTTGGACCTTCATGGCCAGTATTCAGTCTATGAGGTGTATTTTCTGGGAGCTGTCACCATTCCAGCACCTCTTCATCAATCAACTTTTATCAAAGTTCACCAGAGTCCGTTTTTGCCCAGATGTGTGCTTAATACTTTTACATGCTTTCATGTGAAAACGTTGCAGTGCAAATGTATAACTTTGTGCAAATGGAAGATTTCAGGGTGATAGAGGGGTAAAGAGAGAAGGGATAATGAAATCACATGAAATAAACTGGGAAAAACTTCCATGCCAAATTAAATTGTTCTGCAATAGGAGCTGGACGATCACTGGTGTTAATGCTTTTATGTTTCTCTCTTCTATATATTTCATTCTTCTGTTAATTTGAAATAAAATCCTGGAGGTATTTTATAGCTATAGCAAAACACTTTCTTGTTAAAACATTTAGGGCCAAATTCATTCTGTTGCATGTGGGCACATCTTTATTCTCAGTGGATTTATGCATCATTACCTCTGTTGTGACTTTGGTCCCTGCGGTACTATCAGAGCTCCTGGAAAGAGAGATGGCTGGTCTTTTGTTTGTTTGTTTTGCCTTTACTGATTGTAATGAAATAACATTTAAGGCTGTAATTTTGTAAGATTCTCTCGGGAAACTATTTAGTTAAATTAAGAAATATCAGAGAAGTATATGGTCAGCCTCCAAATACAAAAGAAAGTCATTTCTATAATATACTTGTGGGAGCTGATACTCTTTTTTGAAAAATTAGAACTGCTGAACTCCTGAGGAAAGAAATACTGAGACTTTTGTAGGGCTGAATACTGCAAATACAAAGTCATTTTAAAATTTTAGGCATTGATTGCTGCTGGCTCGTAGACCATATCAGTCTAGTCTTTATATGAGGAAGTTTAGGGGACAACTTGCTATATATAATCAGGTATGAAATGCCTATTAGAACTGCATGAAGAGTAAAAGACATCACAAAAGGATATGGGCAAGGGTTATAGGGCTGTTACACGCAAAAGGGGTAGAAAAGACCTCGAGTGAGCAAATTTACATATGGGTTTGCTTTTAAACATATAGCCCTAATCCGGTGGTTTTCAAACCATGGATCGGGACCCAGTACTGGGTTGCAGACCCTCAGGTTTTGGGTTGCAGCAGCCCTGCTGTCGCCACTGAAAGACTGGACTGCATTGCTCTTCAAGCGTCTTTCTCCCACGAAAGCTCATGCAATAAATAAATGTGTTAATCTTTAAAAGTGCCACAGGACTCCTTGTTTGTTTTGCTGAACTAGACTAACACAGCTACCCCTTAGGAACTTGCTCAAAGATGTAACTGTTGGGTCGCAGGCATAAATGATTTTTTTCAACTGGAGGAAAAATGTTTGAAGATCACTAGCCTAACCTATACTAAGAAGCATAAATTAATTAAGGCTCTGTTAATTTCATTTTGGGGTCCTAATGACAGGAACAAATCAGTCAGTATTTACTCTGCTAATTAGATACTGACATCCCTGTGCTATTGCTACAATATGATTAGGTACTGTTCCTCACAGTTTACAGATAATGATCTTTGAGGTGTAGGGAATAATGTACCTTTGAAATTACAAGATGGTAATCAATAAAAGCAAGAAGACTGCTGATTTAAGGCTGCCATAGCGTCCTAAAATGCCGCCCTGTTGTGTCTAGATGTTGCCATACATGTAATTTGCAAGGCTGCCCACTGTGAAACTTTTGTGTAGCTGAATCAGATCTACTGTATTACTAGTGCTCAGTTTAGGATAAAAGACTAAATTAGTCTCTGGTATAATTCTCTTATCACCAGTACACTTAAACCAGGATTAATTTGGCCCACTCTGACAGCTTCTAACTCACATTATCCATAATTGTATTGTTTTGTGAATTTACCTTCATTACTTCAACCTCTTTTATTGCATTTTAAAACAATAGCTTTCTGTTGTGATGCAATTTGAAAAGGTCTAATACACTGAGTCACAAAATTGGTATGGCTCTCAGCCTTTGTGCTATATTTCAACCGTGCTTTTGCTGTCTTCACATAATTTGTGATAATAGTTGTTTGTTAGGGTGGCAAGGGTTGAAGAATTTAACAGACAACTACTAACTAACCAGTTGAGTGTGGTGCTCTGTGTGAAGAGAGAACTGTTGGGATCAAGGACCCTCTCCCGTTGAAAACCCCCATTGTGAGAAAGTGCTGTAGAACTAGACAGGGTTAAAACCCATAAGGTTCTATAAAAATTACTTAAAAACCCAGTATAATTTAATGGTGAAGCACCTGTAGGTTTTTAAAACCATTCTATCAAAATCTGTAGCAAAAAGAAAATTCTACGGAATGGTTTTAAGATGCCTTTCTCTATAGGTGAGCTCTTCAGGTTCCTACATTTCTGTGATTAAATTCTGCATGACTTTTTCATAAGGGCCAGACCCTGGCTATTTCAGCTGTTGGGAAGTTGGAGGATGGACCCTGTTCTGGAGGGCTTCCTGTTGCATATCAGCCTCTTGCTAACCTACCTGTGATAAATTTGTTGTTCCACTCACCTATCCCAATGCACTGGGAGGGTCTCTGTTACTCCATCCCTCTCTGAGGTGTGCAGATTTGAATACCTAAAGAAATGTAAATTGTTCTGTAAAGCTTGACTTAATCGAAATACTTGGAAAACATGCATTATAATTTGGATGTTTTTGGTTTTTTTCAAACCTAGGAGTTAATTTGTTAGTGGGAACGGAAAGTGGCCTGATGCTGCTAGACAGAAGTGGTCAGGGGAAGGTTTATCCTCTAATCAATCGAAGACGGTTCCAGCAGATGGATGTACTCGAAGGCCTGAATGTCTTGGTGACAATATCTGGTAATGCTCCTTTTTTCAATCTGCTATTTCCATGTGAAATCTCAACCCTGTTAAAGTTAATGGGATTTTTGCCATTGATATCAGTAGGGCCAGGGTTTTTCAGCCTTCATGTTTACCCATTTTGTAATGCTATGAACTTATGCAAAAAAAACCCCCAAAAAACCCTAAACAGTATGTCTTGAAGGTTAAGAATTTTGACCAGTTTGGAGGATAAAATGAGAAAATATTCTATTTTATGTATTTATATTGTGTTTGGCAGGGGGTAGGGGTAGGAAATTTAAGTCATCTCTCAAGTCCTGGTCTCTAGAAGAGAGAACACATTTCGGAGTGCAGATGTAGCTCAGTATGGAAGGAGTGGAGGAAGGGCAGCATTACTGATGTGGTGGAGTAGATGGATGTAGCATCTGGATGTGTCTTACTTGGTGAGACTGTAGTCTATGAATCTAACAGTGGCCGTTCTTTAAATTATTCACACTTTAACATGTGCCAATGAAAAATGGTTTCTCACTAAAGCTGGGCACTCCAGTTATTCTTGCTCCAAGGGGTTATTTAATAGGGCTATTTCATTTATTAAACAATTTAATTTATTTCACTGCAAATGGTTCTTAACAAGTCTGTTTTTAGCAGTTTCCCTTTCTGCTATATTTTCTTTTGCTATGCTGTATTTTAAGAAACCCAGGGTCATTTAGGTCTTTGGGCTGCATCTCTACGGGCATTCAGACCCGATGGCAGCAAGAATAGAACTCTGAACCTTTTGCCATAGATACAAACACTCAAGCTAAAGGAGACTCTCCAGAATGTATTACCAATATAGATTCTATAATACACAGTGGAACAGTGATGATGGGATTGTTTAGAAGATAGCGGTACACATACACCCTAGTCAGCTTAATGCAGTATCTGAGTGTGCATATTTATTATCTAACCACGTCATGCCAATATAGTAAAATCATTTAAACGCACGTTGAATATTTTCATTGGCTGTAAATCATCTAAATTTCGCTTATGGCTGAAGGTTGGATGAAAAAAAAAATTAAGCCAAGAACTTAAAAAATGTTATACCTTTATTTTGTCCAGTATTGCATTGTAGCTACCAAAATGAGCCCTTGATATCTATTTGAATTACATTGTTAAATCATCTGACACATCTTATAGGTGAATAGATTTGTAAAGACAGATTACACAAGTTGGGTTATGTGGTATGTTCATTAGTGTATCCCATGTAGATGACGAGAGTCTGTGGTTAAGTCTCGTGTGAAATTCTTTTAGCTTTATTTACAATTGTGTGAGTCACGATTCAAACACCCTGAGACATCCGGCTTGTTTTCTTCAAAAATATTGGTTCCTCTATTCAGACACGTTACATTAACCCTGGAGAAACCAGTTGATCAGTAGCTGGTTTATGCCTTAAGGATTGTCTCTTATCTTGGATTTTACAGACCATCACTAGAGTACAACCAGTAAACCCCTGATTCTCTAAAGAATCACAAATTGAAGAATGGTAATCACTTAGTGTTTACTCCAAACTTTTCAGGGATGAGAAATGATGGAGAGTGGAGTGTCCTGAGTTTCTGCACTCATAAGTAAGAAAAACATTGGAGTTCAAAGGGTAAAATTATGCAAATTAAAAACCACAGCTCAGTCCAGGGGTTCGGGTGGCGGCAGTAATCCACAGGCTTATGCACGGCATGGACGTGGATTCAGCTGCTGCGCGCACACAGCTGTGTGTTATATGTGCGGGCAGGAGCTGCGTCCACGTCCCGCCGTGCATATATACAACTGTGGTTTAGTTATATAGATGAGGAGGGAGGGTTTCTGCCCACAGAGTCTGCGTCTGCATTTGAAGCTAGGGCTTGACACCCAACTTGAGCAGACACGTGTGCTCTAGCTCTCATCTGGCCAACATGCTAATGATGGTAGTGTGGATACAGGACCTCAGGCAGCAGCAGCAGTGGTGGTATGTGCTAGCCACCCTGAGTACACACCCACGAGGTCCAGATGTGTTTGTACTGCCCATGGTACTGCAGTGAATCTACTATTTTTAACATGCGAACTCAATGAGAGCTAACAGAGATTCCAGCCCATGAGACGACTTTGTGGGGGAATCCCACTACCCTTCTCTTCTCAGGTCTCTTTCCTGCCACGGTCTGCCTCCCCTCACTCCATCACCAGTTCCTGGCTGTTCTGAGGCTGAGATGTGCCTTGAGTATCTTTCCATTTCCTGTTTAAGATTCTCTGTTTGCCTATATCCCTCAGAGTAAATAGAAATGTTTAGTTTTAACCAAACTTCTCTAAACAGTGGGCTTAATCTGCTTAGTCAGCTAATTGTCTCCTAGTTTGAGTTTGTTTGAAGGAACTTCACTTGAAACAATATATATGCATAAGTACTTGGTTCGCAATATGTTCAGACACCTTTTCCAGGAAATAAATATTTAAATGTGATGGTAAACTTTTGGAAAGCGTCTCTTCCATGCTTGAATAAATTGCTTTCCATGAGGATTTTAAAAGCAGAATTTAACAAAATTACATTAATATACAGTGTGACTTCGTTTTGTTTTTTAAAACCATAACTTTAGCTGATATGTTTACTATTCTTTTCATGGAAAGGGGGAAAATGAATCGCTTAAACGCTTTTATTTTGTTACTGTGAGAGTAAAAAGAGCTTGATGCAAAAATCTGACAAAAGTGAGTTGCAGGTCCTTAATCTATTAGGGGGCAGGGAGGTATCAAATGCTTAGATATTACAGAAGTGTCTGAAAACACAGTAAATTCAGCAGCAATAAAAGTAGTAACTTGTCCACGAAGAGCACATTCCTATGGATTTTACAAACATTAATGAACTGCTGCAATACCTCTGGGAGATAGGTTAGTATTAGAAATTATTTAAGTGGAGCTAGTTGAAATTTTCCTGTTACACAAATAAGGAAATGGTTGTACCTTAAGTGATTTCAGTTTAATCTCACAGCAAGCCTGTGGCCAGAAATAGAAATCAGATCCCCTGATTCCCAGTTGTATACTTTAATTGCTAGTCCATGATGGTTCTCATAATAAATTATGATGTTTTATTCAAGGGCCAGAACAGAGTTTTAGCTCATCTCATGAGCATACCAATTGGCAAAAACACCAGATTTTTAGAACAGTTTGCAGCTCTAAACTTAAATGACTCTTCCTGTTTTTCTTAAGACCCCTTTTGCCTTTTTTCTCCCCATTATCCTTGGTGTGCCTTTCCTGTGAATGCTGCCTAGGGATTAGGTCAGTTATAACTGAATCAGTCTATGACTACAGTGTCAGATCAGTTTATTTTGTTTAGCATTTTTGTAAATACATGCATAGCCACATTTATGTACCGGTAACTAACCAGTCCTGCCCTTATGTATCAAAGTACTGCATTCTGGAAGGCAGAGGAGTTTCCTGCTTGCCATGTGATACTTTCTTTTGTGTCTAGACCACAAATATTCAGTGAATACACTTTAATTTTTTTTTAAAATAATTTAAAAAGTTCTTACTGGTTTTTGTGGGCAGACGTGCCTAAAGAATCACATGTTGGGAAAATCTGTCTATCATTTGTTACCGATCTTCATTGGGTGAGTTTTGATGGGGAAAGAAAACCAAACCTGGTCTCTGGGAATAGGTAAGTTTAGCACTGCTTTTCTTCAGGAGGCTGTTGAATGTTACCCACTTTTGTCAGATTCCACTTAATCCTCTAGGAGACACCTTGCAGCCAAGAGGTTCAGGCTTCTCTATGGTTTTAAACCACTTTTTGCACCGTTCTCTCTGGCCTTGGGCTGCTCCTAAAACAGAAGAGAACTTCAGTGTGACTTTGTCAGGCTCCGTAGGCTGTTGAAGTTGTGCCAGCCCCGTGGGCTATGATGCTGGCCAGTCTCTGCAATGCTGTGTGCCGTGGCCCCATTCCCTGCTTCAGGGCTTGTGTGAGGATCCTCTAGAAGAGACAGCCGTTCACAATGCCTGTGCTAGGGAGAATCTTCCTTCAGTCAGATTTGAGGTCCCTACAGCTACTTTACATTGCTTTTGCCCTTTTACTTAGTGTTCAGGGTGCAGAGCAGAAATGTAAAGCCTGCCATTAAGTATTCCCTCTCCTCTCCCCCAAAACCGGTTAATTCCCAGTGTATTCTAACCAAACTAAAACATCTGTCCTTTACTAAATTAGTTCAAATAGACATTAAAAAAAAGTAATTTTGCATCTTATGAGCTGTATTTTCAAGTAGCTGATCACAATCAACAGTATTAATATGGCTGTTTGGGAGCTTTTGCTGATTCATACATATATTTATAAGACTATACTTTTTAGTGGGATTTAGAGAGAATTTCATCTTGGCTTTGAGGATCTATAAGGCCAACTTTCTACTCGTGCGTTTTTAATGATCAAAGATCCCTGGAATTTTTAACTGAACGATTTTGCTTCAACTCCAACCAGCAAACAACAAAGAGTGACACTGTCATGCATACGCATGAAGGGGTGGGTGAAGGCTATGTGGGCAGACTTAATTCTGGCATTTCCTAAGTCCTGAAACCTTGAGTTTACATTCTTACCGGTTTTTATAACATAGGGTGTTTTAATTTAATTTATATATATTGTAGTACAAACACTCATAATGCACTAGCCACTTTTCAAGCACAAAGGTGCAGGTCCTGGGCCAAAGAGACGTGTGGCTGGGATCACATATATTAACAACCTCCTTCTGTAGATCTTGCTGTACCCAAACATACAGGGATAAGTTTAGGACAGCATTACCCTTGTGTTTCGTTTTCTGGTCCATCAAAGAAGACAGACCTCTTTAAAATGAATATAAGTTCTAAGCTATGGCATTTCAAAAGAAATTGCTCTTCTCACTCAATGACATTAATTGGTGCTCTCATCACATACTCTCTTTTACACTTCTCCACCCCCCAAAAAATGTTTTGAAAACTTGTTCCTGGGATATCTTGTTTGCACAAAGCAAATTTTCCTGGCCACCAATATACATTTATGATTAAAAGATTAAGATCAATGTATAGAAGGGTATGTGAGCCACACTATGGCACTGTAGTATATGTGATCTGCCTGTATATATATGGTTGCTTTTTGACCTAGGATCTTCTTGGTTTTTTGTGCTTTGCAGCATGTTTTTCCTGAGGAACCTAACTCTGGTAGATGATGTAGTTCATGGGTTCTCCTCTTTTTCTAATGTGCGCCCACATCAGAATATAGAGAGTGCCTTATGGACCAGTTTCACTGACTTTTTAGAGACCCACTACTCTTTCCATTCCCCAGTCATATGAACCATCTGTCTCTTGTTCACAGTCATACGGCTTTCCTATCACAAATGCCTATGTGGAGTAGTGGAATCAATAGGAAAAGGTTGAATTATTTGTAACTGTTTTTCTGGTAAGTGTGGTCCTTGAGAACATCTAGTAGAAACAGCTAGGCTGCCTCCTCCTTGCTTCCAAATTTATTTATGGGCTTCCACTTACTCCTTTACAATGAAACAGCTGGAAGCAGCAATGGGCACTAGAAGAATTTGTCAGCTTTTCCTAGATTATACACCAGATGTTGTGTTATTTAGACATTGTGCAAGAGCCATTGATGAGCTTGAGTGTGAAACTATCATTTCCACATTAGGTAACATTGTCGTTTAGAGAGTTAGTTTCAGTATTTTTATTTTAGTTCCTTCCCATCCCATTAACGGTTTCTTTCATCCGTTGTCAGTCTAGCTTGAAGTTTGGGTCATTGCAAGTATCCCTATAGTATACGTTTCCAAGCTACCCTTTCTCCCAAGATCTAGATGATCACATTTTTGGTAAAGAAGCATCTCCTGCTTCCTCTCCTGCTTGCAGTGTTGCATCATATGGGGCACAGCAAGCTGCCAACAAAGCTTGTGGCAACATTTAGCAAGAGTGAGAATCTGTTTTAGCAACATGTGTTGCTCTCACACTAAGTCAGCACACCTCATTCTTAGTACTGCTGCGAAAAACATTTTTACATTATACGAATTGCAAAATGAATGCCAGTCCACGAGACTCTTATTTCACCCTGTTCTGTGGTACAACTTCTTCCCTGTTCGAAAAGTTTAATTAAAAAAAGTGTTCTCTTTGGGTTCCCACAGGTCATTAGAGTGGTTGGAAAGTGCTGGTGTCTAGAACTCCGTGGAAACTCTAACGTAGCCTGCTTTGCTTTTACCTCCTCTCAAACCTCATCACAACCATTTTCTTTATGTAGATACATGGTTTTCAACCACAAAACACTTTTTCCTCACACTTTTTTTCTAGTGTCGCACTGATAAGAGCTGCTGTAGATAATAGCTGTTTCAGTCTCCACTCACAAAACACTGGTGCTTGCTATTGTGAAATTACCACCTTCCTTGTAAAAAGGGTATTTTTATTCTTAAAAAGAAAACCACCCCAGAACTATTTCTTTTAGTTTGTCATTTTATGTTGATGTAATATTATCATGAGGTTCATATGAAAAAATGTTTGGAGGGATTCTGGCGTCAGGCCGATGATGGCATGCAATAACTGTGTACATTCAGTGTTGATTACTAATGTAAATTTAGTCAGAGACAAGTTGTCAGGCTCAATATAGGGGTATCTTGGTGAAAGTTGATGGCCTGTGATATCTTGGAGGTCTGACTAGATCAGAGGTCCCCAAACTGTGGGATGTGCTCTCTGGGAGGATGTGGAGGAACATTCAGGAGGGCATGGCAGGCCCCGGCCAGCCCCCATGGGACAGGGAGGAACACCACTGAGCCCTGTTCTGCCGTGAGTTCTGCTGTGGTCTCACCCCTTGAGCCACAGCCCCTGGCTCCCAGCTCTGCCCTGGCACCTGGCCCCGGGCATCCAGCCACCATGCCTGACCTCTGCCTCAACCCCGGCTTGCAATGCCCTCCTTGGCCTGCGGCCTCAGCACCTGACCACACCTCAGCTCCCAGCCATGGCCCTAACTTTGGCCCCACTTCCAGCAACAGTGGTGGGGGAGAGGGAAGGGGGGAGCAGAAGTGGGTGCAGACAGGGGTGTAAGGGGTAAGAAAGCTTGGAGACCACTGAACTAGATGATCAAGTGATTCTTCTGCTCTCAGAATTCTTGTGTGACTCTGAAGTGCTCAGAAGAATCACTTTGCTTTCCCAACAGTTTGTCATCTCTTAATGGTGTTTTGGTGTGTCCTTTTGTTCTGATTAGCATGAAATTCTTGTTAAAACAAACTTTGCATTTTGTGGCTAGGTAAGAAGAACAAGTTGCGAGTTTACTACTTGTCCTGGTTAAGAAATAAAATCCTCCATAATGATCCTGAAGTAGAAAAGAAACAGGGTTGGACAACCGTGGGTGACTTGGAAGGCTGTGTGCACTATAAAGTTGGTAAGTAGCAAATGACTTGTGACAATCTGAGTGGATAAAATTAGGTAATAGAGAAGTCCTACTAAGATAGTTGCTGCTGTTTGTTTTAACTGACTTCTCTTAGCTTTCCTTTTGCCTCATACCGGAATCACATGTTCTTTTTCAAGTGATGGTCCCTATCGGTAAGTCATCCACATGAGGGGATCCACATGTGCACACCATGTGTCTGAGTTTGTAATTTCGTGCAAGCAGTGTCTTTCAGAGAGTACATGGCACCATCGCTCTCTGCCTGTGCGCCCAACCGAGGGCATAAAGGGCATTGCAAGCTGATGCCTCTCTAGTTCCTTCTTATTGTGTGTGGTCTGAGGTGGAATCTTCAGTGTCCCCAGCAACTTTTTCCTGCGTCATTCCTGTAAAAAGTTTATATAGTTGGATTTTTTTTAGTAGTTTTTATAACATAACATATATAGTTAGACTTCAGGCAAGGGGAAAATATTATCTATCTCCCCACCCCCGCCAGAAGTCTAGAATTATTTCCAGCGTCCTCGTGTCAAAAACTGTTTCTTACCCTTGCTCCTTTTCTGTGAATGATGAACATCAAGGCTGCCTTTACTTACTGAGTGAGGTTCACATTTCGGCCAAGTGCAGCATCTGCTGCTTTTTCCCCCCAGAACTTGTGAAGGTTGGGACCTGAGACCCAGAAAAGACCTTGTGGAGAAATCAATGAAACCCCAGTCAGATCTCAGCTGGAGACCCCTCTTTCCTCATATATGTACTTCAGAGTCAACAAGTGGGCAGTGCCCTTCCAAGCTTGGAACTAGAAAGTAAGTCTGGTAAGCCTAAAGTGAAGGCTTTATAGGAGAGTAAGGGGCACTCTGATAGCGATAAGGACAAGCCATCTATGTTTAAAGCTGTGCCAAAAAGAAGTGAGCCCTCCCCAACCACATCAGTCAGGAGACACAGCACAAATAGATGCTAAGCTCTAAAGCACACCTAAATTGTCTCTACAAGAGGAGTCATCTTTGCTGTTCCCATCCATATTTCGCTATTCCTATGGGCACTGTCTGTGTTCCATGATGTTACACTAGAGGAGTCATTTGTCGCAAGGAGATGGAGTTGTTCTCCTATTCCACCTGCCAGCCTCAAAATGCAGCCATCATTGGTGCTCAGGGATCCAACCTTCTCTTCTGCTGAGTCAGAAGTTCTGCAGAGGTAGCTGTGGCACCAGAAGAGGCAGCCACAGAGAAAAGCTCTAGGAGGTCAGGGTTCTAACCTCTAACCAGATACTATTGGTCAGTGGCCAGTTGGTACCCTGTGCCCTGGGGTCCCCCATGCCAGTAGATCCATCTTACTGGCAATATCGAGGATGGTGGGAGTCCTACCGCAGGCACCCAGGATTGGTGCGCAGGGAACTGAACTTGCCGTTTCCAGGCCATATGCAATTGGCCCAGTTGGAGTGTTCAGAAGAGGAAGTTGAGTCAGACCTGAGGGTTCTGGGAGCAATCTCATGATTGTCACCAAATGAGGCAGTCACTCCATCTTCTCCATCTCTGCTGGATGATTTTAAACAATACCAAGAGCTCACGCACAGGATAGCGGCAGAGCTACAAATCCAGCTGGAGGAAATTCAGGAGTTTTGCCACAGCTTACTAGACATTCTGCAGTTTTCCAGTCCCAGTTGATGGCCCTCCCCATAAACGAGGCCATCACAGACTCAGCAAAGGTGATTTGCTGCTCCCCTGCTTCTTGTGCTCCCATCCCACTAAGAAGTGCTACTTTGTCCCATCCAAACTCCCATCTTCTCTGACCCTCGGTCAAACTCCCAGGAGGTGCAGGTGGCTACAGAGCAGTTCAAGCAACAGCATACAAAAGCTACTCCCACTGAAAAGGAAAGAAGAGACTGAACCTTCTGGGAAGAAAGGCTTTTTCACCACCTCTCTCCAGTTCACGATCTGTAATGATAAGGCCCTCTTGGTCAAACATGATTTTATCAATTATGCTAGATTTCTAAAGTTTAAAGACAAGCTCCCTGATAGTGTTCTCTCTCTTTGTGCATGGAAGAAGTTGCCCTCTGGAACTCGTGCATCCAATGTCATATACTGCTATCAGCAGCAAGCGGACTACCTGAACAGACACTTTTCAGTGAATCACAAATGGGAGGTTCAAGATTTGATTCTCATCAATGCCTTCACTCAGTGGGGAATGCTGGCCTTGGACTTTTTTGTCCCACAAGCAAGTAGGAAGCTTCATTGGTCTTGCTCCAGAGCAGTCCTGGGCAAAGACTCATTGAGAGATGCCCTCCTGATGTCATGGAAGGATTGTCTGGGAGTGCTTTCCCTGCAGCTCCTCTGATACGGGACTTATGAAAGATCTACCAAGATAGAACTTAAGTCATCTTCATTGTACCCAACAGGCTGAGACAGTTCTAGTTCACAGACCCATTGAAGCTGTCAATTTACCCACCTAGGAGCATCCCTGTATTGCTGGACCTTCTAACATAATGTAAAGACCGGGTTACATCTGGGCCACTGCAGTTCAGAGCCTGTATTGGGATGGGCATGAGAGATAGAATGCTATGTTTCAAAAAGGTGCAATCAACCCTTAACCAAAAGAGAAAAAGTTCTTGTAGAAGCTGTTACTAAGTGTTTCTCCACTTGCACTTATCAGTGCAATTTGTCTCTGGACTCTGCCGGAAACCCTTATCTACCTACCCGTAAGTCTTCTGGTTGTGTGTTCAGTTTCCTATGGGTGCATTTATCAGCAGTCAACACATTCCATTCTCCAGTGGTCTTCACGCACCCTGCCACAACTAGGGTGATTTCACTGGGAGGCAAGCTACTTCACCTGCATCTCTGAGAGAGATATCCCTGCTAGAGATAAGTAGAGCAGTTAGTTGGCGCTCTTTGCATACCTTCTCGAGACATTACACCCTGGTACAGTCATCAGCTATGGATATCCCTGTGGTGTCAGCTATTGCTTCTGTGTCCTTGCTGTTTGATTGCTCCTTGTTGAGTTCTCCCATGTGCGATTACACATAGGGACCATCCCTTGAAGAAGCAATAGAGGTTACTTACCTGTATCTAGAGATTCTTTGAGTTGGTGGCCTTTATCTGTATTCTGCTACCTGTGCTCCATCCCCTCTGCCACAGATTGGTTACGTTGTGGTAAGACTGGGAAACTTGGAATGGCACCAGACCACACTGCCCATTAGGCCCTCTGTTGGGAGCCTGAGGAGAGAGTACAGTGCATGTATGGGCTATGAACACTGCTTGCAAGAAATTCCAGCCTCAGGCATATGGCATATATGTGTATCCTATGTGTGGAATACAGAGAGGAAACACACATGTCAAAGACTCTCTCAGGTAAATGGATTGAAAAAGAATGCTTTTTTATTTCTAACTTACAGGACTGAGTGGTTTGTTATGGTTTTTTGTTCGTTTGTTTTGTTTTGTTTTTTAAACATACTAGCGTTATAGGAATTTATGGTAACAGGAACATTTGTTTAAGTTGATAATGAGTCATTGATTTCCCTTACCTCAGCGCATTTCCTAATGTGTTCTCAGATTGAGCCAAGTTTAATCGTGGGATGAAGTGTGTTTCCATTAAATAGATTGGTTTTAGCATTTCTTAAATTGGTGAGATTAATTGGATTATAGACCCATCTGAACCAAAACTAGGGATGGATGATCGGTCATGGATTGGCAGACAATATGTGTAAGCCTGTTACCCTGCTCTGAGGAATAAAGGAAATCCTCAGTAAGTTAGTATTGTTCTGCTGGCTCTGTTTCAAAATGAGATCTTGCTGTAATGATGCACCAGAATTGTCCTGGAAGTATTTGGTTTTGTTTTCACTTTAAAGTAAATTCATTACTGCAACTAACCAGTCTTTCAAACGCACATCTTTTTTGCTTCAAAGTTTACCTTTTTCAAACTCTGCTGGTCAGTGTATAGGAGAAGTGGGAGCAATTGGACCCTAAATCAAGCTGTCTGACTTGTGAACACATTTAAAAAATCTATTAGTAGTTAGTAGTCAATAAATCTCAAAACCTACTGAACCAAAAATTTGACCCAGAAAGCAATTTATAGTTTATTTCTCCTGTATCATACCCAAAGGTTTTAGCAGCCTAATGAAGCAACCTGTTAACATGTTAATAGCTATATAAAAGAGACTGTCCAACAGCAAAAGACATGAAACCAGGCATTCTTTTCTTCCAGATGAAGAGTGATTTGTTACACTCAGCTACAGATTAGCACGGATTTAGACTATGAACTATAAAACACTAGATCTCCTCAGGTAGTAGGTAGAGGTCTGTTTAACAAGTATATTAATGTTGCCAAGAATGATGAGCTTTCTAAATAGTTGTGTTTGCAGATCTAATAACAGGGGGGGTCTTGGAAGTGACCACTGGGGCTTTATGCACTGAAATTGATGTCTTCCTTATTTCTTTGATGCAGCAGAGGGTTCAGACTTAAGGATGAAATGGTATTTATGGATCTTGGAGATTCCTGAAGCAGTTTATGGCTCTCCTGGATAGGAGATTAATCTTTGGTAACTAAAATAGGATACATTTCAGAAAGCACCCCAAGCACATACGGAAGGGCATCAAAAGTTCCTTTTTCTGGTTAAGATGCTGTTCATGCACAAAATCCCTAAGAATTCTTTTAAGATAGACAAGATTGGACTAAAACTGTTTTCCAAAGAGGCAGACTCAATACTACTGGAGACTTGAAACGCATCTTTTTTCAGATGAAAATGTGTCAGGTCTTCCAGCACTCCAAATTCACTGCTTTTACTTTCTTTTTAAGTGAATGAAGTAAAGTTCCTTCAAAGGACAGTTCCATCTCCTTACCACATACCTGGAGAAAGCAAATATAGATCTAGACCTGCATGTCAATAAAGAGAGTAGTTAAAAAGACTGGAAAATAGTATGTATTAAAACAGTGATTTTTTTTCTTCTTTAGTACAGTCACTTTGCATCAAGGACTGGATGTGAAATGTAAGGGAAAAGGATTTCTTACTACTTCAGGAAATTTTCACATACTTTGTTACCTGGGCTAACTGAAAAGTAGAAATGTATGCAAGCCAGCTGTGCCTCACCCATCCATAATTGATCCCCCAAAAGAGACAGGTTAGCAGAAATAGAAATTGAGGAGGCCCCGTGATACTATCTTTCAAAAAGTCAGATTGAAGTGGAAAATGGACAGCCTGCAGCCTATGTTCCCTCTAAGCTGTGCAGGTGTGCGGCCACGCAGCAGCCCTCGCATACGCATGCACGTATCTCAGATTCCTGCGCAGCCCAATCCCCAGGACTCTTCTTCTCCCCAGCCCAACCTTCCCCACGGCTCTCTCCCTTTCTGTCCAGCCCAACCCCCGCATTTTGAAATGTTAAGGTTATCCCCATTCATAAGACACATGGCAAAATACAGGCAACAAAAACTGAGGTGTAGATGATGGTAGAGGCTAGATAGGCAGCAAGTGTCGTCGTCTCACATTTGTTTAGTACACTAATAAAACTACAGTATTTCAGTTTAACATTTTTATTGAAGTTCAAATGAAAAGACAACATCTATGCATTTCTTTTGAATTAAGGTACTTAGGCATGCTGATGCTTCCGGCGCCAAAAAACTGGTGCCCATGCGGCACCATGCCTCACAAATTGCACTCAACAAGCACCATAACTTGCTCAGCTGCACCATTAGTTTAGAGGGAACGTTGCCTGCAGGTCTAGTTAAATGATTACTTCTCCTAGTCTTCCCCTATCCCTTATGTCTTAAACAGTCTGAAGAGTAGTTGCCAACAGAACTCTACCTGAAGACCAGTGTTTGTCTTGTATCTGAATGCAGAAGAGGTTTGAGAACCCACAGATTTGATATGTTATGAAAATATTACCCTTTCTGACACACGCAGCTTCCCCCACCCCCAAGAACACAATGAGACTTTGCTAGAGACACAGCAAAATGGCTTTTCGTGGCTATTTTGCAACTTCTTATTCTGGCGTGCACACAAAAAAAAGTTGTGCAAGCAAGTCAGACCACTAACTTTGTCTTCACCAGGTTTTTAGCTGGAAAAGAACCCTGACCCAGGAGGTGACTTTTCTTTTTTTAATATGATAACAGCATCTATGTTTTGCAAATAACAGTATGTGGTAGACTGAAAAGGCAATTCCAGTCACTAACAAGGTGAGATATTCTTGTGAAGCAGATGACTAAAAATACTTCTTAAACCCTACTTTAGACTACCTGGAAATAGTAATATTATTGCAATGTTAAGTAGACCCTTCAAATGTTTAAAATAATGAAATGAATTTAGTTTTCCTGTTTCTAAAGTTCGGGATGAGTCTGGAATTGCTGCTGAGTTCATTTTCCTGTTTGATTTCAGTAAAATATGAAAGAATCAAATTCTTGGTAATTGCTTTGAAGAGTTCGGTTGAAGTCTATGCATGGGCACCCAAGCCATACCACAAATTTATGGCCTTTAAGGTAACAGTATGTTAGAACCAAGTATTTGGACTTTCTAATGTGTATTTGAAGTTACAGAACTGCTATTATAAAAATGTTTGTACAGTCCACAATGTTGATGTATAGTTACATGTTCCCTAGTAAATCTGCCACTAATATCAGATTCAATTTTAATGCTATTATTGATATTCATTAGATGTAAGAGTCAGTGCATGTAACTAAATTAAAATTCTGAATTGAAACTCTTAATATAAACCATAAAGAATAGAAAACCTAACAAGGAGATTGCTCAGGATGATGGCATCATGCAACAGCTCAAAAAGAGCAGTCAGTTGGGAAGCTGTGGCAGTGACTCCTGCTTAAGGAGAGTGAAAACTTAAAGCCCTGCTGGATTTTTCTCTCTTCTCTGCGGGTAATTTATTTTAAGGGGTCACATAAAACATGTAGAAGGTGCCCACTAAGGCTGTGAACCTCTAGAGCATACTTTGACTCTAGGCAGATTGAGTTTTGAGGTATTACACCAGTGTGCGTTTTGTCCACTCCATATTCAAATCAAGAGAAAGAGAATTGAACCAAATCCCAGTCTTGTTGCATGTGAACAAATCACCAAATTATATTAGTCTTGCTTGTTTTGATGAGCGCTGTGAAAAATAGCATTGGTCACGTGGTATCCTTACCAACCTGTTGTGCAGAAGATGAGATTCACTTATAAATTAAAACCAGTAACAGACTTTCATATGGCTTGATGTTGAGTTTTTATGTTAAGTCCAGCCAAGTTATTTTAGTTCATAATGTAATATGGCTAAATCCTGCACATATTTCTGTATTCTGGCCTTGATCCAGCAAGGCACATAAACATGTGCTTAACCGTAGTGGAATGTCTCACGTCTCTAAAGTGTAGCATGTGCCTAACCACTCTGCTGATCTGAGGCAAGAGTGTTCATGACTCTGCAGGAGCAAGTTACTAGCGTGTGTGTGATAAGCATGTTTTTTTAAGCATGCCCATCTCAGTGTTTTGTGCGAAGCAGAGTTGTAGATCTGACTACTTTTTATTACTGTCTTGCAGTCATTTGGAGAATTGGTACATAAGCCATTGCTGGTGGATCTAACTGTAGAGGAAGGTCAGAGGTTAAAGGTGATCTATGGTTCCTGTGCTGGTTTTCATGCTGTTGATGTGGACTCTGGATCAGTCTACGATATTTATCTGCCAACCCATGTAAGAATTGTGGCTCTTTCTCTCTACTTCTCACTGAAAAGATATGCAGGTTGCAAATGCTGTGATACGATTATACTGAAAGAACCATGAAGAAAAGCCATCTATTCCCTTTGCTGTGCTTTTCTAACTGCTGACATTCTGGTTCTCACTTGTGAGTCAGTTAAAAGATGAGTATCTTGCACTTAAGCAAAAAGCCCCCCAATTCTGCACATTAAAAACCCCTAAACTGGTTTCCTGTATAGAACATTTACATCTTCAGTAAGTTCTAGGTACAAAACGTGTTTTGTTAATGCCGGTCCTAATGCATACTCAAAAGAATCAGTTTAACAGACATGTCCAAGATATTGAGAGCTTGTTAGTTCAGTCCTTGCAGTGGCTAATGTGTCCTACAGCAAGAATGAAAAGAACATAATTTTTCTAAACCAGACATTGTGTAAAAGATATAAAACCACCCTATTATTACTCTAAATCAGAAAGTATAGAAGTTCTTCCATTTAAAAAACAAACCAAAAATCTGAAAGGGTAGCCAAAGTATAAATATGTGAGCCGGTTTAAAAAAAACCTTTGGAAGGGAAGATTCTAAAATCCATTTTAAAGCAGATGGAGATGAAATAAGATGAATTGCAAGAGGAGTGATCTTTCATGTGCAGTGAAAGTACAGTCACCTGCTAGCATAAAATAATGGTGGGCTCACTAGCAGGTGGAAGGGGAGATGAGGCAGAACAGCGACAGCTCCCCTAGGTCACTTGCACATTTAGCAGAATAAAGCTAAAACTAGTAATCATTTTTAAGGACAGTTCTGTGTGGGAGTGGAGTTCTGTTGTAGACTTTATCATGTGCTCTTGGATTTCTTTGCAAAAGCAACTTTTTTTAAAATGTAAAGAAGTAAAATCATTCAACACATTCTGGCCTTAGAAGGTTACTATTGGAAAATGTTCGAGAGTCACAAACATTAAGTGATCCAAAATATATAGAGAACAAAAATAAGATAAAAATAGAATATGCATCTTGTCTTTTATCAATTTGGAAAAAATAGTAAGTTGCATAGTTACTTCATATGTATACTTTAGAATTATTAATCAAGTCCACTTCCAAATCACCAGTAGAAACATTCCTGATTTTAATTTTTCTTTTCTATGTTTAAAATGAATTGATCAGAATTCTCAAAAATAAAATAATTATCATTTTGATGATGGTAAACACAGGCAATTACAGAAAAGCTGGAGCATTGAAAAAGTTAAATGTCAGAAATGAGATAAAATGACATGCATAGTAAATAGGAACTAGGTCATAGCTTGAAAAATATGTATTTGTCTTAAAAATCACCTGAATATGTTATCTTCCTTGGCACTTAGCCAAGACCAGGACCTTACTGTGCAAATGATACACCATTAGAGACCACCCTGCCCCAAAGATAGATACATGGTGGGAATGGAAGGGAAGCAGAAACAGAGAGGTAAAGTGACTTGCTCACGGTCACACAACAGGTGAATGACAGTTGTGGGAATACAACCCAGTTCTCGAGAGTCCCGGTTCAGTGCTCTGCACACTGGCTCACTTTGCCATTTTACCACGTAGATAAGTTAGAACTGGAGATCTCAACCTCACACTAATGAAGGATCACTACAGGAACCGGTCAGTCAAATATGGAAATATCTCAAGAAACGGTCATGTTTCCTAAGGACCTTTAACTCTCTCACCCTCCCCTGATGACATGTGTTTTCTTCCTTTCTACAGTCTCTTTGAAAACAAAAGACATCTGCCCTGTATACTGGAGCAACTTGTGTGAAAATTAGTATCTTTGCTTTTGTTTTGCTTCTGTAGATCCAGAGCAGCATCCAACCACATGCAATCATTATTCTCCCAAACACTGATGGGATGGAGCTGCTGGTTTGCTATGAGGATGAAGGGGTTTATGTTAATACCTATGGGAGGATCACCAAAGACGTGGTTTTGCAGTGGGGAGAGATGCCCACATCAGTTGGTATGTAGCCTGTGAGAGTCAAAAATAACCTACAAAATTAGGGAATAACAGGATAGGTACACTTGGTCTTCAGGTGTTTCATTCAGAAGCAGTTAAGCTGTTCATGTTGGTAAACAAATGCCAAAATGATGAAATGTTGTTCATCTGGTAGTTGTGTTGTGGGTTGTTTTGGGGGTTGGTTTTTTTTAAAATTTCTTTTAGAATGAAATCCAAATAAATGTTATGGAGTACTGGACTAAATAAAGTAGCTTACTTGAGCATTGGGTTCCTAGTGGCCTGCTGAAAATAGATATATTTTTGCCAGGCAAACACTAAATTGTGATAATCTGCATTTCTAAAGGGGTTTGGGGTGGTATTATTCTGAGATTTCTTCATGGATAATAAGATTACCTGTGATTTGATATTTTATTGTGATTGTAGGCAGTAAAGTATTTTGTATTAAAAACCTAGAGTATAGAGGAGACACTTCAGTGAGACAAAATGTCTCATACCAAAACGTCATACCACCTTTTCTTTCTCTGATGGTTAAATCCAGACCAATTCCCATTAAAGTAAATGGAAAGACTTCAACTGACTTCACTGAGGACTGAATTGGACTATTGTTCTTGTAAATGTTAGGGGCCAGATTCTCAAATTGTATAATCATTCATAGCATCAACTGAAGTCAGTGGAGCTATGACAATTGACACCAACTGAAGATCTTTTCCAAGTGATTTAAAAACTGTGATTTACCACCTGTGCTTACCATTAACATAGGCATTTGGTAAATTAATGAAAAGTCAGTATTACGTAAAATATGCTTGTAGCAGGTTATCTAATTAATTTCTCCCATAAATTAACAGTCAGATATGTTGTTCTTCGGTGATTGCTCCTGACCATTCCAAGATAGGTGTGTGCACGCCATGTGCACGGACTGCTGGAATTTTTTCCCCTAGAGTACCTGTAGGGTTGGCTGAGGCGCCCCCTGGAGTGGCGCCTTGGTGCCGCTCTATATAAGCTTCAGCCGACCCCATCTCCCCAGTTCCTTTTCCCTTGATTCGAAGCGGGGTAAGAGGGGGGGTAATTGGAATGGTCAGGAGCAACACATCTCGAAGAACACTAGTTACAGGTAAGTAACCGTTTCTTCTTCTTCGAGTGATTGCTCCTGCCCATTCCAAGATAGGTGAATCCCCAGCCTTACCTTAGGAGGAGGGTCGGAAGCTACATATTCGCAGAGTGCAGGACTGCTCTGCCGACCGCTGCGTCCTCTCTCGATTGCTGGACGACAGCATAGGGCACCGCGAAGGTATGTATAGACGACCACGTGGTTGCCTTACAAATGTCCACCATGGGCACCTGGGCCAGGAAGGCGGCTGACGACGCCTGTGCCCTTGTTGAGTGCGCCTCAATCTCCAGCGGCCGCACCCCAGCCCCGCTATAGCATTCACGGATATACGCCACAATCCATGATGAGAGGCGCTGGGTGGAAATCGGCTCACCCTTCATTCTGTCGGCCACCGCGACAAATAGCTTGGAAGTCTTGTGGAATAGCCTTGTCCTATCCAAATAAAAGGCTAATGCTCTCCTCACATCCAGTGTATGTAACTTGTCCTCCCTTTCCGAGGTGTGAGGCTTGGGGTAGAAAACTGGCAGGAAAATGTCCTGAATAGTGTGGAACTGCGAGACCACCTTCGGCCGGAAGGCAGGGTGTGGGCGGAGCCAGATCTTGTCCTTAAAGAAGACGGTGTAAGGAGGATCTGATGATAATACCCAGATCTCCGACACCCTCCTAGCTGTCGTGATGGCCACCAGAAATGCGACCCTCCAGGACAGGTAAATAAGTGAACATGAAGCCAGCGGCTCAAATGGAGGACCGGACAGTCTAGAGGGAACTAGATTCAGGCCCAACTGCGCCGTAGGCGGGTGCGAGGCTGGGGACAATTTATCCAGGCTCTTCATGAAGCACTTTACCATTGACACTGAGAAGATCGGCGTTTGTTCGACCCTTACCTGGAACGCCGAGATCGCTGCCAAGTGGACCTTAATCGAGGCAATAGAGAGACCCCTGATCTTTAATCCTCAGAAGTAGTCCAGCACCATCGGGATCGGGGCTGACCCTGGGGCAAGCCCTTTTTCTGCGGCCCAAGCCATGAACCTTGTCCATTTCGCCTGATAAGCTGCCCTAGTAGAAGGCTTTCTGCTATTTAACAGCACTTTCCGCACCTCCATCGAGCACTGCAATTCCCCCGGGGCTAGCCATGGAGGTTCCATGCCTTGAGGTGCAGCACTTGAGCTTCGGATGCAGGAGTTTGCCTCCTTCTTGTGTTAGTAAGTCCGGTATGAACAGGAGCGCCAATGGTTCCTCGACCGAGAGATCTAGCAACGTCGAGAACCAGTGCTGCTTCGACCACACTGGTGCCACTAAGATGATCGAGGCCTTGTCCCTCTTGACCTTCAATAACACCTTGTGTACTAGTGGTGTGGGGGGGGGAGGCATAACCCCTCCACTCCAACCACCGGAGGGTGAAGGCATCCCCCAGGGACCCCGGGGTGCACCCCCTGAATGAGCAGAAGCGGTCGCATTTCTTGTTACTCTGCGATGCGAACAGGTCTATCTGGAGAGATCCCCACCTTCGGAACACTCCAGAAAGGACCTCTGGCTTCAGGGGCCACTCGTGAGTCACAAACCTCCTGCTCAGGTCATCGGCCAATGAATTCTGGCAGTCCGGGACATACATTGCTACCGGGTGTATGGCGTGTCGGATGCAAAATTCCCAAAGGGCGAGGGCTTCCCGGCAAAGGGGAGAGGAGCGAGCACCACCCTGTTTGTTCAAATAGAACATTGCGGCTGTATTGTCCGTCTGCACCTCCACCACCTTGCCCGCCAGCTGGCCCCGGAAGGTCTGGCAGGCTAGGCGCACAGGTCTGAGCTCCTTGACGTTTATGTGTAACTGAGCCTCCATCTGGTCCCAGAGACCTTGAGTCTTGAGGTGATCCAGGTGGGCCCCCCACCCCCGGTCTGAGGCGTCCGTCCCTCGAGTCACCTGGATCATGGGCTTGTGAAAGGAAAGGGCTTCTCAGACATTCTCTGTGGCACCACCATTCTAGCTGACTTAAAATTCACTCCGGAACTGTCACTACACTGTCCAGGTTGTCCCTTGCGGGACGGTATGCCGAAGCCAGCCAACCCTGTAGTGGGTGTAAGCGGAGCCTCGCGTGTCTCATTACGTATGTGCATGCCACTAGATGGCCCAACAGTCTCAGCGGGAAGGGGGTGAAGAAGAGAACTGGAGCGAGTAGCCCAGCTGCACTGTGCGAAGAACCCACTAGTCTGATGTAATCTGCGACCAAGCACAGTGGAACCAGGATAGTCTTTCGGAGAAGGGGGGTCTGAGAGGATCCGTAGGAAGGACTGGTATGAGGCTCTTCAGCGTGGCCTCAGAAGTTCTTCCTTGGGCCTGGGCCCCCGCATGGGTTGCCCTGCCCTTGCCCGGAGGGGCGGTTGTCGTTTCTTTGCCTGTTTCAGCCCCTCCTACGGTCAGAGTCCTGCCTGCGTTGGTAGGGGCGGGACAGGGCGGTGGCTGTGGCCTAACGGGCCGTCTCTGTGAGGCCGGGGCATGCAGCCCTAGAGACCGCAGAATGGCCCACGAGTCCTTCAGCGTCTGCAGCCTGGAGTCGGTTTGCGCTGAGAAGAGCTCTGGCCCTTCAAAGGGAAGGTCCTGAATAGTCGACCGCACCTCCTGGGGCAGTCCGGAGGCCTGAAGCCAGGAGCTCTTCCGGATCGTAATCCCGGAGGCCATGGCCCGGGATGCTGCATCAGCCGCATCCAGGACTGACTGAAGGAGGGTTCGACTCGGCCTCTGAACCGTCTCCTCCCTCCGGAGGAACACTGATCGTGTAGGCGGGCTGGGGGCGTGAGCTTGAGGCTGAATAGGATCTGGCCCCACTAGATCCTTGGGGTTGGTGGTACGCCCATGGGGTCCAGAAGGGCCACTGTTGCGGCATGTGCCATTGAGGGGTCTCCTTTCAGCCTTCCCATAATAAGAGACATCATTTTGATAGACACCTCTTTCAGGGTAGGGTGCTCAGCTCTATCAGCACTGTTTGATATTCCTGGATTTCACAAAAGGTCAGGCTGCATATAAATTTACTGGAATTGAGGATGGCTTGACTTGTGTGCAAGGCCTGCCTTCTCCTCATATGCTCGCTCCATGTACAGATAACGTCAGGCACTATCTTTATGTTGGTGTATGTAAACAAACAGGGAGGAGCAAGATCTCAGCTCCTCTGCCTGGGAACAGCCATAGGTTAAAACTGGTGCAACAGCAACCACATCACAATACAGAGCGCATACCTTCTGGATGTTCTCAGCTCCCTAGATGATAAACTAAGCAGAAGTTACTCTACAGACTATGAATGAGAAATCGGCAACACAGTCCGAAGCAAGATATTTACATAGTAGGGTACTCCATTATGGGACCTCTTTGCATCTCAGGAAAATAAAAAAACTTCCCCACCACTATTATATTTTTGGGGGCGGGGAGAAGAGGGAAGGGGCGTGGTTCATGATTCAAAAAGTTACCCACCCCCTGGAAAAATGGCCCATATTTTCCTTTTCCCCCCCCCCCCCCCCCCCCCCCCCCCCCCCCCCCAACCACCACCTTCCCACAGGGAAGATCTGTCGTGACTGAGCTACCATCCTCCTAGCACCCTCCTGGCCTAGACAGTTTTGGTTCACAGAACTTCTAATGATGTGGATGAGGCGTTCTATGGACAACTAACAGAAGTTTCCAGATCGTCGCAGGCCCTGGTTCTTATGGAGGACTTCAATTATCCTGATGTCTGCTGGGAAGATAATACAGCAGTGCACAGGCAATCCAGGAAGTTTTTGGAGAGTATTGAAGACAACTTCCTAGTACAAATGCTGGAGGAACCAACTAGGGGCCTTGCACCTCTAGACCTATTGCTCACAAACAGAGAAGAATTGATCGGGGAAGTAGAAGTAAATGGCAACCTGGGCAGCAGCGACCATGAGATGGTAGAGTTCAGGATCCTGATCAATGGAAGGAAGGAAAGAAGCAGAACACACACCCTGGACTTCAGAAAAGCAGATTTTGGCTCCCTTAGGGAGCTGATGGGCAGGGTCCCATGGGAAGCTGATCTGAAGGGGAAAGGTGTCCAAGACAGCTGGCTGTATTTTAAAGAAACCCTGTTAAAGGCACAGGAAGATAACATTCCGATGTACAGAAAGAACAGCAAATGTGGACGGCGACCAGCGTGGCTTAGCAGGGAACTCTGCGGGGAGCTGAAACATAAAAGGGAAGCTTACAAGAAGTGGAAGCTTGGACAGATGACAAGGGAGGCATATAAAGATATTGCTCGGGACTGCAGGGATCAAATCAGAAAGGCCAAAGGACAATTGGAGTTGCAGCTAGCAAGAGATGTGAAGGATAACAGAAAGGGGTTCTATAAGTATATCAGCAACAAGAAAAGGATCAGAGGTGGTGTAGGTCCCTTACTGAATGGGGCAGGCATCCTCGTGGAGGATGATGCAGAAAAGGCTGAAGTACTCAATGCTTTTTTTACTTCAGTCTTCACAGGGCGGGCCAGCTCCCAGGCTACTACACGGGGTAACGCGGACTGGAGAGAAGAGTGGCCCTCGGTGATGGAAAGTCAGGTTAGGGAACACTTAATGAAATTGGATGTGCACAAGTCCATGGGGCCGGATGAACTGCATCCGAGGGTGCTGAGGGAGTTGGGGGAAGTGATTGCAGAGCCGCTGGCCATTATGTTTGAGAACTCGTGGCGAACGGGGGTGGTCCCGGAGGATTGGAAAAAGGCAAATATAGTACCTATCTTTAAGAAAGGGAAAAAGGAGGATCCGGGGAACTACAGACCGGTCAGCCTCACCTCAATCCCTGGGAAAATCATGGAGCAGGTCCTCAAGGAATCCATCCTGAAACACTTGGAGGAAAATAGAGTGATCAGGAACAGTCAACATGGATTCACCAAGGGCAAATCGTGCCTGACCAACCTGATTTCCTTCTATGATGAGATGACTGGATTTGTGGATGCGGGAAGAGCCGTTGACGTGATATACCTTGACTTTAGCAAGGCTTTTGATACGGTTTCCCACAGCATTCTCGTTGGCAAGTTAAGGAAGTATGGGTTGGACGAGTGGACCGTAAGGTGGATCGAAAACTGGTTAGATCAACGGGCTCAGCGGGTAGGAATCAATGGCTCGATGTCTGGTTGGCAACCGGTAACGAGTGGAGTGCCCCAGGGGTCGGTCCTGGGGCCGGTTCTATTCAACATCTTCATTAATGATCTTGATGATGGAATAGACTGCGTGCTTAGTAAGTTTGCGGATGACACCAAGTTGGGGGGAATGGTAGATACTCTGGAGGGCAGGGACAGGATCCAGAGAGACTTGGACAAATTGGAACAGTGGGCCGAAAGAAACCTCATGAGGTTCAACAAAGACAAGTGCAAAGTCCTGCACTTAGGACGGAAAAATCCCATGCACTGCTACAGGCTGGGGACCGATCAGCTAAGTAGCAGCGCTGTAGAAAAGGACCTGGGAGTTATGGTGGACGGGAAGATGAATATGAGCCAACAGTGTGCCCTTGTTGCCAAAAAGGCCAATGGCATATTAGGCTGCATCAGTAGGAGTATTGCCAGCAGATCGAGGGATGTGATAATTCCCCTCTATTCGACACTGGTCAGGCCGCATCTGGAGTACTGTGTCCAGTTTTGGGCTCCCCACTACAGAAAGGATGTGGACAAATTAGAAAGAGTCCAGCGGAGGGCAACAAAAATGATTAGGGGGCTGGGGCACATGACTTATGAGGAGAGACTGAAGGAACTAGGCTTATTTAGTCTACAGAAGAGATGACTGAGGGGAGATTTGATAGCAACCTTCAACTACTTGAAGGGTTGCTCCAAAGAGGAGGGAGCTAGGCTGTTCTTGAGGGTAACAGAGGACAGAACAAGGAGCAATGGTTTCAAATTACAGCTGGGGAGGTCAAGGTTGGATATTAGGAAAAACTTTCTCACTAGGAGGGTGGTGAAGCATTGGAATGGGCTATCTAGGGAGGTGGTAGAATCTTCATCTTTGGAGATTTTTAAGGCTCGGTTAGACAAAACTCTGGCTGGGATAATTTAGGGGGAGTGGTCCTGCTTTTTAGCAGGGGGTTGGACTAGATGACCTCGTGAGGTCCCTTCCAACCCTATGATTCTATGATTCTATGTCTGTGCATTTGCCTATCAGGGTTTGCCCATTTCTGAATTTCTTAACCTAGGATATAGGGCAAGTGAAGCACCTCAACCTGGGCTCTTTCCACCTCATGGCCTGGTGCTTGGATGGGTGTCAGAAAAAGAACACTTATGCTCTGCCCTCATGCAGGATATCTTTAACTAAAGTAAAAAGGATTCTACGAGAAGCTGCTCCCTAGCTAAGTGGACGGGCTATTTGTGCTAGGCATGCTCCCACCAACATTCACTCACTTCTGCGAGTATTCCTGTTATCCTAAACTATCTCCTCTCCTTAAAGGCTGCAGGTCTGGCCTTCAGTTTGTTGTGGGTACATCTTCCAGCAATTAGTGCTTTCCTTCTTCCAGTAGAAGGACATTTTGTCTTTACAAACCTAGCGACTGTACTATTTATGAAGGGCTTGATCAGGATCTTCCCACTGATCTTTAAACCTGCACCTTAGTGGGACCTTAACCATGACCTATTGACACTCAAAGACCTGGCTTTTGAACCTGAAGGAACATGTGCCATGATCTTTTTAGTGGCCACATCAGCCAGAAGGGTCAGTGAATTAGAAGACCATATGACAAACCCTCCCTACACAGAATTTCACAGAAATGTTTCCCTTAGATTAGAACCCAGATTTCTTCCCAAGATTGTTTATGTTTCACATCAGTCGGTACTTCCCTGTATTTTTCCTCAAACCTCATGCTGCTTCTGAAGGCTAGAGATTTTACTACTTCGCTGTCAGGTGAGAGCCAAACCTACTGGGAAGATTTCCAAGACTTTTTATTGCCATAGCACGGTGGTTTTCAACCTTCTTTCCTGTGCAAAGCCCTAAAAATCTTCAAATGGCGATGTGGATCCCTTTGGAAATTTTAGATAATACAGTCTGTGGACCACAGCTTGAAAACCATGGTTCTGTGGTAATGACAATCTTTTGTAGACCCCTTACATGTAATCTGCAGACCCTGGGTTGAAAACCACTGCCATAACAGAAAAATTGCCCAGGCAAGCCATATCCCCGCAGAGGATTTCTGAGTGACTTTCAGGATGCATCTTAGAAAGCTACAAAATAGCAAAAATTTCCTCTTTTAGGGGTATAACAGCTCACTCTATATGAACACAAGCTGTTTCCCTGTCATCCTTGTTGGATGTTTTGCTGCAGGACATGGCAGGGCAGTAAGTTGGAGGTCTCTCCATGTGTTCTTGACACACTGTGCTGTAGTCCAATCAGTAATTGGGGAAGCAGCCATAGGAATGGTAATACTCTGCTGCCACCTCCCTTATACCTTCCTCCAGACTGAACACTGCTTGCCAGTCACCTACATGTGGAATACACCCAGGGATCATCACTCAAAGAAGAAATGGAAGTTACTTATGTAATGAAGGTTCTTTCAGATATGTGATCCCTATCGCTCTTCCACTGCCTGCCTGCTTTTCACCAGTGGGAATTCTACATGACCTGCTCAATCTACCTCAATGCCTCCTGCACAGAATGAGCTAGCAGATCGCCTCAGCAAATCCTTTTTCAGTCACAAGTGGTTCATTTGCCAAGACATTGTGAAGGACATTTTTCAGAGGTGGGGAGCTCCCTGGGTAGACCTGTTTGCGATGAGACACAACAGGAATTGTCTGCATTTCTTCTCCTTTTTGAATCACAACCTGGACTCACTCAGAGGCCTTATGGCCCTTAATTCAGAACCTCCATTCATGGTATTCTTGAAGGACATGGTACAACTGCGCCCTCACCCAGCCTTCCTCCTGCCTGCTTTTGATCCAGTTGGGTTGTGGTAAGAAGAATTGGAGTGATTGGAATAATTTCCAGACTCAGGCGCATGGCATTCATGACTGGAATATAGATAGGGACCATGAATCTCAAAGAACCTCCATGTACAGTAAATAACCCCCATTATCTTTTTTAGAGCTCATCAGAATTATACCTGGATTATCTGTTGGCCATACAGTTTTATAATGCCAGTTAGCTTTTTTTTTTTTTCCTTTTTGAGATTTTCCTGAACAAGAGACATTCATTTCCTTCTGCTTGTACCAAGCTTGTTAGCTAATGGAGATCAGAGGTGACATTCAAAGAAAAAGGTGCTCTGTTTTGCTTTTTTCATGATGATGGAAAGGAGACCTATGGTCACACTTCAAATATTTCTTCCATTTTTAAAAACTCTTATGGTCCCATGTAAAATATACAGAATACTTTTCAAACTAGTAGAATTTCTCAGAATGGAAGTAGCTTTTAAAGAAATATGCTAACTGTAAAAGATTTTAAATTATTTTTTACATGAGTGATTTTTTTTCTCCCCTGTATTAACTTCCTTGTTTTTTGCTGGAAGACTCCCTGGAGGACTGGGGAGCCAATGGAATTATAACATCACAAGAGATGGGATTGAAACCTGGGCAGTTAAAAAGGAAAAAGATTTTACTCCAATTAAATCTTGAATTCTTAATAGAAAAGCTCTATATAGCTCAACATTCAGCCCATTTAATGGAGCGTGGTGAATGCTTCTGTTTTCACTCTAGCCTGCCAGTCAATACACCAGCAAAAAGGATATTTCTAATTTTTAAAAAAAAGGCAAGAAAAAAATCCCTCTTAAAAAAAAAATATAAAAAAATAAAACTCTTCTTGCCTTCTGTGTGACGTTCATGCCTTATAAAAAGTTTTTAAAAAATAGAAGTGCAAGCGGCTACCTTTTCTTTGCAGGCCACCTTTAAGATAGAGGGGGTTTTTAATTGCTGTATGTTGCTTTTAATATTTGGCATTTTCTCTTTGTTTCTAAAGCATACATTCGATCCAATCAGATTATGGGCTGGGGAGAAAAGGCTATTGAGATACGGTCAGTGGAAACTGGTCACTTGGACGGTGTGTTTATGCATAAAAGGGCACAAAGACTCAAGTTCTTATGTGAACGCAATGACAAGGTATTATTTTTATTCTTGCCTTTCAGTTAAATGATGCACTTTTAATTGCCTTATAAATAACTTGAACATTAAGACTTAATGCAAGTCTCTCTGCTTTCTTTCTTACTCATGATGAGTAAGCAGATAGTCTTTAATGCTTGGCTACCATTGTAAATAGTTTTTATCTCTTTCTTCTCAGGTTTTCTTTGCCTCTGTACGGTCTGGCGGAAGCAGTCAAGTTTATTTCATGACCCTAGGCAGGACTTCTCTTCTGAGCTGGTAGAAGCAGTGTGAAGTGACAAGGGATTGCTGACATCCAGAGTCTTCGAGAACCTCAAAACTTGGAATTATTAGAAACTGGAGTACAGACCTGCACTGACGCAAGCACTCCATGTGAATGTGTGTGCAGGCGTCGCTAGTGATAGGTTGTGTCTTGTTTTTAAACTGAGGCTGCAATGCAGCTGGTGCTGTAAAGATATTACCATCAGGTGCTATAAGTCTTTGAGATTTGGGATCACACTAGAAAGCAACAGGTTTTCCCCCCGTTCAGCTCCAGAATTCCTAGGCTTTGAATGACTCTGTTTGTTAGGGTGAAGGGAGAAAGACTTACCATGAACATGCTGTTGATTTAACAGGAGGCAGACAGTAGAAGGTGAGAAGTGGTGCTGAGAGAGTCAGTCTTGCTGAAGCAGAGGGCAAATCTAATCTAGTAATGTTAACAATGTATTTAATTGACATTTCTTTTTTGTAATGTGACAATATGTGGACAAAGAGGAAGGTGCAGGTTTTAAGAAGTTAATATTTATAAAATGTGAAAGACACAGTGGCTAGGAAACCTTCTTTTTGGGGACGGGGTGGGGGTTGAAATTCTTGTTTTTGTTCATTTGATTTTATTTTGGCCTGGCCAAGAACTTAGTTGTTTTTCTGTGTGTCAGGTTTTGCCTGAAACGTGCAGATGATAAAAGGTTTTTTTTTTTCATTTTCTATAATGATTCTGTGTTAGGGCAGAAGTTGGTTGTGTCACAGTATTAGACTGCCTCAGTTAAAGGTTTAATTTTTGTTTAAACCTAGAAGTGCAACAGCAGTTTTACCACAGTCTGCACTTGCAGAATTAAAAGAAAAAACTTTCCAAACTACGTACGTTTATTTTTTTGTGCCTACCTCATTGTTTTTAATGCATAAAAGAGGTGGTTTAGTTTATACGTTTTTAGAAGAAAAACCAATAATGTCTAATTTAATCTTAATACCAAAACTACCAGATGAAAGGTTTGACTGTTATTTTGTAGCAAGTTTCAGCAGAAGAGGAGACCAGCCCATTGAGACAGTTGAAGTAGACTTATGGCATTGAGACACTGACTAATGTAATTGCTTATTGAGTTTGGAAATCCAACATTTTAATCAACTTCATCAGTAATAGAAGAATGATTAATTTAACCTAAAAGCAGGGGTTTCGCTCTTCTAACGTGTGGGCAGGTATCAATAACTAGTCTAGTTCTATAAACTGTTAAATGTTGTAGGAAACTTTCTGGGGAGGTGATGTTTTTCTTTTCTAAGAATGCAATGCACTAAAACTATTTTAAGAATGTAGTTAATACTGCTTATTCATAAATCAGCATATACTTGTGTTTAGGCGTAAGATCCCAACTCTGGCTTTTTTCCCCCTTTTTTAAAAAAAAAGTCAGTTTTATTTTATGAATAAGTTTCTGACATTTGTAATAAATGTCTCGAGAGTAATAATTTGTTTAATGGCTACATGTTCATTACTTGAGAAATCTTGTGTATAATAATCTGTTGGTGATGTAATAATGCACAGTGTCATGATTCAACCATTTTTTAAATTTTATTTTATTTTACGTTTTGGTGGGGTACTTTGTTGACAGCTGCCTTAAGCTGTTCATTCAGTGAACAGGCTCTCAGTGTTTCACGGGCTTTGTCTTCTGCTGTGGTTAACTTTCTTTTATGGCATGACAGGTAGGGCTTTTTAAACATTGAATCAAACAGATTGATTGTTCAAGTGACTGGTCACTTGATTGCTTTAACAGTAACACACCAACGGGGCAAGTGCTTTGCTCAACAAACCCTCCTTTTGGCATCAGCCCTGACTGCTGTAAATTCTTCTAACCTGATCAGTGTTTTTGCTGAAAGCTCTCCTTTGAACATCAGAAAAAGTTTAAAAGGGAGCTCGTGTACACATCACCCACATGTGCGCATGCACACACATGTATCAAGAAAGCCTTACATTTCTGGCAGAAGAGTACTTGGAAATATTTTTTTAAGTTGTTTGACTTTTGGATAGCACTGAAGGTCAAGAGTGGGGACCCATTTCTTCAGTATCTATTACAATCAGCCAGAAGAGCTATCAGTTCTCTGTACTGTAATAAACGAAGGGCACTCAGAAGTCCAGCGTAATTATAGACGTGGATGTCATTACAAGGTGCCCTGTAGCATAGTTCACTGACACTGATTGATCCGATGTCGTTCTGCATGGTTTTTATTCGACAGCACTGTGTGGTTACAATGAATTTAGTTCTTGTCCCCACCTCATACACTACCTTGGCAATCAATACTGTTCACGGAGATGAGACTGTTCCAGGGATTTCCCAGGTTAAGGATGTGTGTTGTTGACGTTCTGATACTTCTGGAGGGAAGAAATTCCTTCGCTGGAGCTGCTGGATGGCAGCTTGTGTCTCCACAGCAGTGCCAAGGTAGCCAAACTATAAGTAAAACCAGTGTTACAAAACCACTACATACAGAAAATTGAACTCTTTAAACAGTGCTTTTGTAAGAGAAGGAAAAGGCTCCTCGGTTTAGTTTTAAGGTTTAATAAGTAATAACTTTCTGTATCTTTAAGTCAAAGTAACCCTAACTGTATGACTGCAGTGTTTTATTTTTATCTTATGCACATGTTATGTTGGAGAAAATGTTTACAAAAATGGTTCTGTTACACTAATGTGCATCACATATTTATGGTTTATTTGAAAGTGATTTTTGTGGGTTTTTTTAGTTTTTATTGCTAGTAGTAGTACATTTTTTGTGATTTATAACCCCAAATTCTGCTGATTATAAAGATGCTAAACAATAATACAAATGACAAACTGCATTAAAATTACTAATTATAAAGCTGCAAAGCAGACTGGTGACAAGTAAACACTCAGCCTTTTTTTTGCAGTGCTATCTAACTTGTCTTCTGTGTATTATGGATATTACTGTTTTCCCCCATTTTTCCTTAAATAAAGTCAAAATGACACCTACTGTATGTGGAAAGTATTTTATTGATCCGAGAGAATCGCTGTCTTAATTCCATTTAAGATGAGAGAAAGCAGTGTTATCAAGTTCAGCAATATTTGGTATTTTTCTTAAAGCCCCAGCTTCTGGATCCAAGCAGTTTCATGAGAATCTCAGCTTCTTCTTCGAGTGTGCTCATGCCGATTCCAATTCAGGTGTGCGTGCGCTGCGTGCACGAATCATCGGAGACTTTTTCCCAGTGGCACCCGTCAGGTCGAGGCAGGCGCCCCCTGGAGTGGCGTCTTCATGGCGTCGCATATATAGTCCTGACGACCCTCCACTTCCTTCTTACCGCCAGTGACGGTCGTTGGAGCAATTGTCCTCTTGCTAAAGCAAGTGCTTTTCTCCTGTTTTTTCATCGGTTACATTTACTGCCCACTACGCCACCCAGCAGCAGAGCAGGGATGTCTCATCAGTGGGGAGAGCTGTGCTTCAATCCATACTATAAGAATTCCGACCCCACCAGCCAGGGGCCAGCTTGTAATCCACCTGAATTGGAATTGGCATGAGCACACTCGAAGAAGAAAAACAGGTTTCTTACCTGTAACAGATGTTCTTCGAGAGGTGTGCTCGTGCCCATTCCAATACCCACCCGCCGACCCCTCTTTTCGGAAAGAGGCAAGAAGGAAGTGGAGGGTCGTCGGGTCAGCAGGACTATATATGGGGGCGCCTGCCTCAACCCAATGGGTGCCGCTGGGAAAAAGTCTCCGACGATTCGTGCACATGGCGCGTGCGCACCTGAATTGGAATGGGCATGAGCACACCTCTCGAAGAACATCTGTTACAGGTAAGAAACCTGTTTTTTCTTTTTCTTCTCTTTTTAGTTTTTTGTTGTGTTGAAATGCTTTCAAATGGAAATCAATTGCACCCAGAGACGCAGAAAACAGAAGATATTTAATGGGAACCTAAAGATTGTCTTTTAAAATTTCATGATGGGGGCGGGAGGGAGGGAGGTATTACCAAGAACACATGGTGAACTGAAATGTAAGGGCAGATGTAAATGACTTAGCTCCATTGACATGCAGGCTTGCAGTGCATAAGGCAAGGGAGTAGTATACAAGATTGTCACAAACCTCCTTCTTGCACTATCAGCTCCTGGCGTACCCTGTATGTGCTTTCCAACATGGGCTTTTCTTTTCTGTAGTGGGAATGAAAGAAAATGCCCACTGCCCTAAACAAGATGACTTGTCTGGGCTGCTGCCAAAACAGGAAGTCTGTGCTCCCACCACAGGCACACGTTCGGAGTTCCTTCTCCTTTTCAGCTGAAGAAGCTAGCCATAAATTGTAAGTTAATAAAAAGTATTTCAGGGTTTCTTTTGTTTTAAACGGACAGGTTTTTGAAGATTGTTTAGGCCTGCAGATATTTCCTTCGCTTGGCTCTAGAGTCCAACTGCTGTTCAAGCTTACCAAAAAAAGCAGAAGCAATTAATTGCTAGCTAAACTCAAGCTGCCTCGCGTAATGCTTGATCCAGAGCTACAAGATTTCCTTAATGAAACTGGAAAGCAGTCAAAGAAGAAAACAGGCATGTTTCCCTTGAAAGCTTATCTACCTTAGAAAATGGTATCCTTTTAGAACATTTGCTATAATGATGATAAACACAGGTTAGCACTCATCACAGGCAAAAACTGTCATATTTAATAATATGGCAATCGGGTTGTCGTTAATACTAGTGGTCGTATTTGATTTCCACATACTGGGAGTTAGCAAAGGCAACAGGAAACAAGGAAAGGAATCATACTCCACGGGGCGGGGTGGGGAGAAGCTGCACAATTGCAATGGGGAAGACACAGGAAGGAGCCAGAAAATCTTACAAAACTGGGAGACAAATATCCTTCTGTGTCACTTGTGTACATGCAAATAGGCAAGTTGATCAGGCCCCAGAAAAAAATTTGTGGAGGGAGAGGGGGGGGGAAATGCAAAATAACCAAGGAAAACCGGTATACTGATAACAATAATAAATTGCAATTAGCCAGATAAAGTAAAAGTTAAAAGCCCTTATAAAAAGTAAAACCATGCAAGTTTTAAACATTTCAATTCAAGTTGCAAATAAACATTAAAGTTATAAAAGCAAAGGCCAATTTGTAAACAAGATTAAAGTTAAAGCTGTGTAAATATAAAAACAACTACAGACGGACACCCCTTGGTCATGGCAGTTCTAGAGAAGGATGTTTGCTGCAGAATGAGGATTTCATGGGAGCTTCGATGGGGAAAACTTCAGTTGTGTAGACAAGCCTTTCTTTGCAGAGAGAGGCTGATGGTTTGCAGAGTGTCTTTGTTGGACTGCGTTTTTAATAATTTGTCATGGATGCCTAAAGCCTAGGAAGAGGGCTCTCATTGGAATTTGAAATGGAAAATTGAAATGAAAGTAAAAACGATGCAGCAGAAATGCCACAAAGGCAAATGAAAGAAGCATACCTATGGCAGGTAAAAGATTTCTGCAGCTTTGTAAATGTAACACTGATTTCCGTAGCGACAAAATTGCGGAAGCCATGAGACCTTGTTCCACTAATGGCTGTTAATGTTTAATGTTTAACACAACACCAGCCCATTTTACTGCCAATTTTAGCCTCCATCTCTCTTCTTACTGTTAATAACTCTATTGCCAGTGCAGAACTCTTCCCGATTGCCTTGACAGGTGGTCTGAGTCACATGGGCACCTTCACATTGCCATATCCCTAATGCAACACTGAAGAAAAAGAAACCAGTTTAATTCTGAAAGGCTCATAAAGTACTTGTTTTGAAGACTATCATAAGGGAAATGTCTGTTGATTCTGATTTTGTCTACCTCCAAGTGGTTGATTTTTTTTCCTCTTTAGTTCATTTTTGTTGTCCAAACAGTTGAACGATGAGAATTTTTATTGGACAATTTTTGAAGAGTGTCTCATTTGCCAGGAAATGGAGATTACTCTCCTTGCTGATCCAAAGAAAGTCCGCTATAATAGTACATGTGGGAGATAAAAGTTCAAAGAGCAGCTTTTGCAGAGTGGCTGTGAGAAATGTGGGAATCAAGGCTGGATCCCAGTGCACACAAATCTTTGGTTGAGTTCCAGCATTAAGATGATGAGGATGATTTCTGCCCAGGATCACACATTAGATCTTATTATGCAGAACATCTTCTAATTTAAAAAATGATGCAAAGTTCTGAGGGGCATAAAAGAGGATTAAAACTGACTGCATCTATTGCTGTGAATGGGGATAGATAATACCAGTGTAGAGGCCATGTCATGGAATTGGGAACTTTTGGGGTTAGCACACAGGACTAGGCATCTGGAGTTCTGTGTTTTAATTACCAGCTCTGCCACTGACTTCCTATGAGACCTGGGCAGATCACTTACCCTCTGCTGTGCCTCAACATCCCCTATTTGAAAACCTGGGTTCTTACCAACCATCCCTCACAGGGTTTTCCTGAGAATTGTTGTGAGCATTTTGAGATAAGAAGCTAAGTATTAAATACATTAAATCTCCTTACTTTTCTGTGTTTGTTTCAGAGGACTGAAAACACTTTAAAAGGGGTAACATGGTGTGTGCAAAGGTTCACTTCCTATCTGTGCATATTAAATAAAGTTAAACGGAATGTGTGGAAATTCCTTTTTAACTGACAAATTATGATGAATGACAAGCATGAAGTTGTGCAACAGCATTTTACAGACAGGATAAGTAAAGTGTGAGCAGCATAAAGCACAGCTGGAACAAATTAGATTAGCTTTCCCATGTCGCATTCTATTTACCCTGGGAACCAAAATAGCCTAGTTTGAGAAGTTAAACCAAATTTCCTTTTTTACTTCAACAGAAGAAACCCCCCTGCCATTTTGCGTTAGCTCCCCACTGGAATGGTACATTCTCATTAAATTAAGAGTTTTCTCTTTTAAAGAACAGAACACTCCTCCCCTCATTTTTAAGGTTAGATTGAGAGTAAGGTGAATGAGAGCAAGACAGTGGGGAAATGAAAATGCTTGATGTATTTTAAAAGGAGTGTTCTTTGGGAATTATTTGACGAGAGCATGTCACACAAAGTGATTCCCACATAGCATTCTGTCACTTCTAATGATGTGACTACAAAGAAAGTTGAGATTGAATTTACCTCTCTGACGTCCACACTGCCATAGGATCCTAACTTTGGTCAGGGTGGCAGACTATCCAGAAAGTTACACTTAGCCTTTCCACTAGCAAGATACTAATTATTAGCATTTTGGCTTACTTAGACTAAAAATCATCTGCAAAATTAGATCTGGTCAGAAAGCAGAGTTGGGAATTCATATTTTTTTATAAAATGAAATTTTCATATTTTGTAGAAATTTCCTCCCCCCACCCCCAGTTATTTGACCAGCCCTTCGTCAAATGCAAATATTTCCATTTTATTAATTTAATTCTCACGTCAGCCCCTTGCTGATTCAGCTGCCATGTGCTGGAGTAAATCTGACCCACTAACTCTGTGTGGATAACATCCGAGGTTTGAGCATGTGTGACTTTATAGTGAGGACAAACTTAATTTGACGTAACCGACACACCTCTGAAGCGGTTTCTGAAGTTCGTACTGCCCCATAACTTGGAGCCAGGCCATTTCATTTGGTGGAGACATATAAGGTACCTTTCCATTAGAGCAGGGGTAGGCAATCCCCGGCATGCGGGCCAACAGTGGCACACGAACCCATTCGGGGCGGCACTCAGCATCCTCTGTGGCGCCACAGAAATTGCCACTCCTGCCGCCAAAAGACACTCCAAGTGGCTTCTTTCAGGGGTGGCTGCAGTGCGGAGGTCCCTGCCATGCCCATGCCCCAGGCACACCGTGTAAAGAAGCCGCCCAGAGCGACTCCTCTCTGTGGTGTGCCGCTGCCAAAAGAACTCACTCCAGACAGCTTCTTTCCATGACGTGCCTGGGGATAGGGGTCTGCAGGCACACTGCCGAGAGGAGCCTCCCCAGGTGCTGCTTTCCACGAGAGGGCCATCGGCACCAGCTGAGGGTTGAGGAGGAGGGGCCGGCACAGGGATTGGCAAAGGTTGCTGCCCCCTGTATTAGAGACAGCCTTTTGCTGTCCCTGTGACGAGCTTCTCATATTTGGCCAAGTTATAAGCCCTTGAAAAATCACACATGCTCAGTAGGAACTTGCTAGATCTTAACAAAAACTTCCAGCATCTGTTCTCATGGAGTCTGCTTGAGTCCTGCAGTTCCCGCTGCTGACCAGACTGCGCATTCACCATTCCCACAGAGCAACTCACCGGCTGTAGCAGGGAGCACAGCAAAGTGCTCCACCTAGGTCCATAGGCACTTGGGTCCCTGCTAGAACCAGAGAGAGGGGAGCGCCGACCTTCTATCCGCCCGGCTACAGAAGGGAGCCACTGCTTAGGGACCCCAGTGCTGTGCACAGGGCTACAGGATCCATAGTTTCCCTGCTGCAGCCACGGAGACGAGTTCATCATCACTCAACTCCTTCTGTCTGGCTGCAGGAGTGGGGCTAGGGAGCCCTGCTGGCAGAGGCTGGTGGCCCTTCAGAGTTGTAAAAACATCTCAGGCCCTCAAGCCGAAAAGGTTGGGAACCACCGCGTTAGAAGATGTGTAGTAAATGTAGGGGACTGAAAGGAAAGAGAGGAGGATCTCGTGGTCAAGACAGTTGCATTCTGATCTGGATCCTATTTCTCTGTCTGACATAAAGAGCTTCTATGTGATTCTAAGCAAGTCACTTAAACCAACTTTTCACAGTTGGGCATTAACTGTGTGCTCTTTATTTTCTGACTGCCTGAATTGAGAGTCTGGGACCCGATCTGTAGCAGTGCTGAGCACTCAGAACTGCAACTGAAGCCGGTGGGAGCGCTGGTTGAATATACAATGTGTTTATATAGGCTAAGCACTCGGGAAAAAGGCTGCTCTTAGGTGTCCCAGATGGAGCAGCACACAAATTAGTGGCTCATCTGACCTCAAGCTCTCTGCCTGAGTTTCCACCTCTAGCAGGAGGATAATGTTGTCCCTTCATCTCCAAGGGGTGCTATGAAGATTAATGTTTGTGAAACACTCAGGGTGCATCTACACTTACAAATTAAGTTGACTTAAGAATTTCCTTAAGTCGACATAAGGAAAAGTTAAGTTGACTTAACATCTCCTTTTAGGTCGACTTAATGCTTAAGTTGACCTTATTAGTTCGACTTAAGCCAGTGTGGACAGGGATTAGCATTTAAATCCACTTTATTAAGTCAACGTAAAGTGGTAAGTCGACTTAATAAGGTCGAAAAGGGGCTATGTCTACACTTGAAAAGTTATCGACTTTTGATAAGTCGACTTAATAAGGTCGACTTAACTTTTCAAGTGTAGGCATATCCTCAGATATGGTGTTGTGATGAGTGTCATAGAAAAATCCATAGGTAAATTAATTCTTTCTTCAGACCATGGTTTGGCTAGTGTGCAGAAATGAGATGGAAGGCCACATACTGAGCAATGAGGTTAAAATAAAATATTGAATAGCTGCTGACTAAGTAAGCATCCTCTTTTGCACACAGGAGGAGACAGAGATGTGGGAAAAATAGCATGGGATCATGTAGACTTTCATAAAGCACATGCACAAAGGGAGTTGAATGAAGGTTGCACCTTGAATTCTGGCATTTTTTGATTTGAGTGTTCAACTTTGCAATCTTAATAATGTTCTTTTAACATAGCTTTGTGGATGAGCATGCATGCATGATGTATGTGAAAGATCTCATACCTGATTTCTGTATTTAATTATTTGAAATTTATAAATTTTAAGGGATCACTTTCCAATTATAGGCTTGGATTCAGCAACACATGTACAATTTCATCCCTATTCAGCTAACCACTTAACTAAATCCAGTGTCTTCAGTGGGATTTAAGCATGTGCTCAAATGCTTAAGTGCTGGGCCGAGTCTAGACCTTAGAGGTACACTGACAACTATGGTATGTACAGCATTTGTCTGGAAGGTAGATGTTGGCATTGCAAAAATTGTGCAAAAAATATTATGTTTGTTTCCTACTTAAAGAAATTCCTTGGTGTTCCTGTAATGAAATTAACTGACTCTGAAGGATAAAAGGAAAGGGAGCAACATGGAATGTTAAAATGTTAAGTACATAATTATAGATTCACACCTGTAATGAATCTAACAGATAGCAGCAGCCAGGGTATGAGGAGAACAAATTATTTCAAGGCATAAAGAATCAGTTATGGATAATTAAGCTGTAATTATCTTTCCTGTAGTTCACTGGAAGTTTTTATTATTCTCTTCTCATAGTTTGAAGATATAGTAATAATGGGTTTAACTATTGTAGATTGATAAAATAACAAAATGACATACACTTTGCAAAATCTCAAAGTGGGAATGATTCCTAGTCTACGGAGGTAGAAATGGCCCAGAGCAGTGGTTTTCAACCAGTGTGCTGTGAGAATTGTCCAAGTGTGCCATGAAATTTTGTACAAAGGTAATGAAAATCAATGTAAAACAAACATTGTTTCATCTTAAACACTATTCTATCCAACCACAACTACAACTCATAAAACTTGTGAAAATTAATCAAATTAAAAGCGAGGTATCGGTCTATTGATTCTAAAATGTGAACATTCTAAATGCAGGTGGCCAAAGGACAAAATTGAGATGACCTGTATTTAAAATCCCCTGGAAAAAAAATTAATGCCTTTGATCCTTGTTGCAAATCTCTCTAGTAAAACCGTAAACCATAGTAAATGTAAGTAAATATAACATTTATCAATTCAGCTGAAAAAAGTGGGTGTGCCATGGTATTGTCTCATTGAAGCGTGCTGTGTTACTGAAAATGTTAGGAACCACTGGCACAGAGCTTTGAAGTGACTTGTCCAAGCTCACACAGCTGGTCACAATGGCACATGATTGCAATCCATGTGTAACCTAAGTGATGTGAGCAGAACTATTTATATCCATAGAATTATTTACATACTTGAATTTAGCCACATGCTTACAAACCCTGCTGAACGGTCTTATTTACAATATACGAAGAGCTAGTTAAGGCTGCAGGCCTGACTTTCTATGTCTTGTGTACTCTCCATAAAGTAAAGGGTATATCAACTACTAACATTGAAATTTGTAGCAGTTTACTTGCTCTTTTTTCCAAGGGGTAAACACTTATGCTAGGTGCTAGGCAATGGAGAATTAGGCCTAGGATGTGTACTGGCTAAAGCAAAGGACTGGGGAAATCAGTTTCTAGTCCCTATTTTGGCACTGGTTCTCTCAATGCCTGGGGATTATAATGCAATAGGCTCTGCTTATTTGCACCATCAGTTGCCAGAAAAAAAAATACCAATAAGTGGAAGGCGGGTGTGAGGGGCTGCAGCCAAGAAGGACTTCCCTGGCATCAGCTCTGCAGACCTGTCTGTGGGCAGAGCAGCAGCAGCAGAAGTACCATGAAGCTACACAGGCCACAGTATGCCCCTTCCTTACTGCTCTCACGTGCACGGCCTCCTCTGCCAGACTGCAGCACCAGCATTCTGGCAAAGGCTCCCCCATTCAGAGGGGATGTGGGTACCTTGGTCTTTCCCTTCTGTATGGTCCCTGGCTGCAGCCAAGGAAGGAAGCTTTAGCACCAGCTGCAAGTGGGTTTGCAGGGCTGCAGCTAAAGGAAGATGCATGTCCACGAGCTTTCTTCCTTGGCTGCATCCTGGCAACTCTGGGTATGGTCAGGGCCTTTCTTCCAAAAAGAATTCTCAGTAAGTGGTGTGCTGGCAGCAGTATTGGTCATTAAAGTCAATAAGACCAGACTGGTTCCCAGCAAAATATTCCTATTATCCAGAAGTTGTTCATATCAGGTTTGCTGTGAAGCTGCATCCACTGTATGAATTTTTAGGGTCTGAATACACTTATCAAGGTTGTATGCTCTTTGGTGCAGGGATGGTCATTTATTATGTTTGTTTGATGTTCTAGCATAATGGGACTCAATTGAGGGGAGACAAATTGAAATTGTTCCCAGAATGGAAATTCGGGGTGGGGGAGGAACACTATTTGGAATTGTTGAAACGAAATGTTTCAGTATTTGCAATGGCAATAAACTATTTCAATATTTCCAAAATCAAAATATATGTTTGTCTGAAATTACTTTAACTGACCCTCAATTGGAGTCACCTCAGCAGTAAACTGCATTTTCATGTCCTACCATATTGCTTTGTGGGCATTGTAGTTCAGGAACCTGATACCTCCAGATCCTTATGGGCCACATGTAATGGTCGCTCTGCCTTGATTGCATCTGGAGCCAGTTTCTCTCATCAGAGCCCTGTAGGGGTCCGGCAGTGCTGGTCTGTAGATGGCAGAGATTCTTTTACACTGTGTGACCAGCTCTAATTTTCACTTCCACATCCAAATTTTCTGAGCTGACTGTGGCAATTTGAGTCCTGACTAATGCAATTTTGTAAGTGAATTCTGTCCGACTAACTCTGAACACAGCTGGCAGGGCTGACTCTAATTCCTCAAACACTGCCTGCCTACAGACCCACATAAGTTCCTTTTGGATTTGAAATACTATTAAGCAAACATGTGTTGCAAGTTCCAATCAAACTATTAAAAAAATGATTCCCATGAGGAGGTGACAAACAATGAAGAGTATCCAGCTTCCAGTAAGGTCTTCCTTTGTCTAACATCTGTCTGAAGGATGTACTTTCCCAGCAACAAGGCCTGTCATGAATTTTGTGCAATAAAGAATTACATGCGGTGAGTGGCTTTCTCACTATTGCAAATTATCCCAACCATCCTAGTAACTGATTAAAAAAAAAAAATTGTCCTGTGCAAAGTCTACACAGTTAAATGACATTAAAGTTGAGGATGTAAATGCTGTGAAAATAAGGACCTTCATTTATGGTTCTCACAGCATTTTGATCATTCTGGTCAGGCAATATTACATCATATTTCATATTGCTGTGTTCAGGTGGAATGTTTTAATACAGTGGATCCCTTACTGTGATCCATGGAGTAAATAGCCCATGCCACCTTTTATGACACTTGGGGTGTACATATGTGCTTGTCCTGGGAAGACTTTGAGAGGTCATTGTGATACTTTTCTAGATGCTGGGGTGGGGCTGAGGGAGAAAATTGGCAGGTAGGGACTCACAGCTGTGGAAGGAGAAATAGACTTCTTAAAATTGTAACACCAAGTGTATGTACTGTTAAATTTTTAATAAATTTGCCATTTAGTCTCTGGAAAAATGTCTTCTGGTGAAAGTAGATTTCTGGTTCTCATCTCTAGGGAAGCTGGCATTCAGGATGCCTATTCGATGCAAATGAACTACATGCAAGCCAACTGATGGCTGAGACTTCAAATGTATAATGTCATTAATCAGTTATAGGCCCTTGAGCTGTTGTGACTGAGAGCCCTTGAGCAGCTACTATATTGCTATGTCTTCACATATGCATACAGAGGCAAAAATGTAAAAAAAAAATAAATCTGCAATATGTTGAAGGAACCAAAACTGAGATATATCAAGCACGCTGTTCATCTATCTACAGACAGGGCGACATTTCACACTACTGTGCCTGTTTCAAAAATTTGCTTCTCTTCTTCCTGGCAGAAAGAGGGTTTGGAGTTCAGCATGGAAGTGGGTGTATTCTTTCACCACTTGGCTCGGAATTCATGTTTTATTGTGCTCAAGTGGGACAGATCTCCTTAAACAAATTTTTTATATTCTGATTAAGATGGTTGGAGAGGCTATTGTATTTCTCCACTGAACTTTTATCTATCAGATACAAAACCCGTGTGTTAGTTAATTCCTTAATATTTTACATGTGCACGTTACTCTTAAAATAATATGAATTTATATTTTAATAAGTCATCACCATCACACATATCTTTTTACTTCTCTGGTGGCTTTATTGGAAGGTAAGTACAGCTACTTATCTCTGGTTCACTTCTGTGTTTCTTTTTTTTGTTACATCTTAGAAGCAACTTAAATATTCTAGGCAGTGACATCCAGGCCTTAAATAAATCCCTGTTGGGAACTTACACTCATCCTCACCCAAACAGTATATGTGAATTCTTTAAACATCACTTCTTGAGATAGGCTTAAACTGCAAACTTTGCATCTAGGTTTGGAAAGGGCTAGTTTTGAGATGCTCTGTTCCCAGGTTCCATGTTGGCTAGAAAAACTATCAAGCTGCGTAAATTCAGGTTCATGTGTAGATTACAGCACCTTCCAAGTTGGGGGTTGTTCGGGCCAAGTGTTTTGTATGGGTTCCTGCATACCCATTTGTTTTTTCTAAATAGTTACACAGTTGATGCATTAAAAATTGTGTAATGTATTAACTCACAAATTGTTGTGGTGTTGGTGTAAGACCTGATGAGAACAATGAGCCTTAACTTATTTGGATTGATTGCAGTGAGTGGCTTTGCAAACTGGAATTATTTGCATGTGGGGATGTATTTGAGACACATTTCAAGAAAATTGGTCATTATTGAAGGGAAGAATATCTGATGTGGAAGATAAGGGAGAAAGAGAGCCTGAGGAAACCTCTAAAAAAGAGAGCTAACAAGCCAAACAGTATCATTAGCAGCATTTTTCACAAACAGATGAATACTAGCTGTTCTCCTGCTGAGAAATGAAGATACATCATATAAACTGGGAAAGAAGAATGCACTTTATCTGATCAGTGCTAAACCTCTAGAATGGAGAAAGGGGAGGATTTACAAAGCCAGGATGAGTTTGTTGTTTTTTCAAAATGAACTGGGCCATCTTTGACGCAAAATGTCTATTTTTCCAGAGCACGAGAACAGAAGCAACACAGTGAGTTCAAAGTTATCTTTGTGTAGTGCTGCTGAAGGGGACAATGAAGAGAATGTTGAAGGCATACACTGTATAACAAATATATATTTATTATGGATCAGAGATCGGGAGGGAACTATTATTTTTAGCACTAGTTTTCCTTTTTAAAAATATAGATTAACATTTTTTTTTAACCTTAAGCCAGTGATATAGCTAATAAGAAACAGGACAAAGGTTTCACAAAGTAAAATTTTCATGGAAACTTCATGAATTTTTTCTTCGAAATTTTAAAATTTTGAAAAACGTTGATTAGCTTAAATGTTTTAATCATTGCCAAGGAGTTCATTTAAAAAGAGATGTAGATAGGGCTGAATAGAGAGGAATAGTAACCTATATATCAACAAACTTCACTCAATGTCCAATTTAACTATAATGGCAGCTAAGAGGTATGTACTTCTCTCTGATTTTACATTCCACATGCATGCCAGTGCAACTCAGTGTCACCAACTCTTTTAATTTTATCGCGAATCTTGTGATATTTGCTGTTTTACTTAAAGCTCCAGCACTTGGAGGAAAGTGAATATCCAGTGTCGGTGCAGAGTCTTAAAAGACCCCAGTGACATTTGCACACCCCTGGTCTCCAGACCACAGCTCTAGTGCTGTGTCTCACATGCACGGTGTGGGGTGGGAGGAGACTCTGACACACTTGTGCACCAGCACTGATGTCCATTACACACACCCCTATCCATGTTACTGATGGAGGCTTGGTAACTCTTGTGTGCTAATACATTGGAACTAGTGACCCTGGCACAATGACATGACAGTTTTCTTTTTGTCAGGGAGTCAAACAAAAAATCTGTCTTGACCACAGAGTACTTGAGTCTTTAAAACATGGGTCTTTGAAATTTGTGCCTCATGTACACCAACATGTGATGAAAATACCTCTACAAAAACTTCAGTTAGCAAACTAACAGCATACTGCCACTGTTTCTCCATCTTCTGAGAAGCAGCAGTTCCAAAGAACAATTCTGCAAATCTTCTTTCATGGTTACAACATTATATGGTTTTGAAACACTTGTTTAAGTTAGGTTTATTAAGAAAAAACACTGCCTATCTTGCTTGGACCGACTACCTTGAGAGAAAACTTCACAGGACATCACTTCTACAGCAACCAGAAAGCCAGACCTTTGAGGATTTGAGGCTGAAGAACTTTTGTTTGATCTTGCTTGAATAATAACTCGTAAATAGAAAAAGCAAAATTGGAATCTGGAAATAGAAAAGGCACATTTTGTTAAGAGTAAAAGACTAAAACTGCATAATCAAGCCAAAGGAAATGAAATTCAAAGTCTTGTTTCACAAGCATCGAGCTATCAACTCCCCAAGAGGATGTCAAGTTAATTTTATCACGAGACCAGACCAATTGACTTATCATACCCTGAAAATAGGACACTGTTGCTAGTAGGGTTTTTTGTAAATTGTAGCTTTATATCTAAAAATGTGTTGACTTCTGTATCTCACATCACATTTTCCATGCTGGAAGCTAGTAGTTGCTAAATTACAGCACATCAGAGGGGTTTCAACAAGCATGTGGGAGTTTGGTTGCTTGAAGAAGTTTATCCAAACCAGCTGACATTTTGTAAAACGAGGATGAAAATCTCCCAAAGCAGGATTTCATACAGTGTTTTGGGACATCTAGTTCCAATTTAACAGAAGAGTCAAAAATGGAGGAGTGGGGGTGGATATAGTAAGAAGGTGAGCAAGATAGCTTTTATTGGACCAATAGTTATGCCTTTGAACAAAACATTTAGAGATCAGCATCTCCACTGAATTACCTACCTGCTTTCTTCAAAGACAGGAATGAGATCTTTGGACTCTTGGTGTTCTAGCTGAAAGAAACAAAACCAAAACACATGCTTGAAAGTGAAAATAACACCTATAACTGATGGCAGTTGTAGTTCACTGCATCTAACTGCATTCAAACCAGCAGTGCCTGGACCATATCTGGGATGGACTGCACCTGAGTAGGGAGGGAAATAGACTTCTGGGAGGGAGATTAGCACAACTGATCAAGAGAGCTTTAAACTAGAGAGCTGGGGGAGATGGTTGGGAGATGCCCGAATAATCTCCGCACCTGATATTAGTGTTTAGAAGGAAGAAAATGAAATAAGAAAGGACACAGAAATAGGGAGCAGCATGATGGTTATGAGAAGGAGGAGTAGTGTAAATGCCAGTCTAGTGAGTGATATTGTCTGTGGAACGACTGTGCCGAATCAGGCAAAGAATGTGAGTGAGGCCAAGCAGCACAAACTAAAATGTTTATATACTAACGTGAGAAGCCTGGGTAACAAAATGGAGGAGCTGGAGCTACTGGTAGAGGAAGTGAGACCAGATATTATAGGGATAACTGAAACATGGTGGAATAGTAGTCATGACTGGTGTACTGGTATTGAAGGCTATGTGCTCTTTAGGAAAGATAGATATAAAGGCAAAGGTGGGGGAGTGGCATTGTATGTCAATGAGGAGATAGACTGCAGGGAAATCCAAAGTGATGGAATTGACAAGACAGAATCAATCTGGGTAAAAATCATGTTAGGGAAAAAAGCTACTAAAGTTTCTCCTGGAATGGTGCTTGGAGTGTGTTACAGACCGCCGGGATCTGATCTAGACATGGATAGGGACCTCTTTAAGGCCTTTAAGGAAGTTAATACTACTGGGAACTGTGTGATTATGGGATACTTTAACTTCCCAGATATAGACTGGAGGACGTGTGCTAGTAGTAATAAGAGGGCCCAGTTTTCCTGGATGTGATAGCTGATGAATTCCTTCTGCAAATGGTTACCGAACCAACAAGAGGGGATGCCATCTTAGATTTAGTACTGGTGAGTAATGAAGACCTCATAGATGAGCTGGTTGTAGGGGACAACTTAGGTTCAAGTGACCATGAGCTAATTCAGTTCAAACTAATTGGAAGGATAAACAAAAACAAATCAGCGACCAGGATCTTTGACTTTAAAAAGGCTAACTTTAGAAAATTAAGGGAATTGGTTGGGGAAGTGGACTGGATAGAAAAACTCAGGAATGTAAATGTAGAAGAGGCTTGGAATCGCTTCAAATCAAAGTTGCATGAACTATCTGAAGCCTACATTCCGAGGAAGGGGAAAAAATTCATAGGCAAGAGCTGTGGACCAAGCTGGATGTGTAAGCATCTCAGAAAAGTGATTAGGAAGAAGCACAGAGCCTACAAAGATTGGAAAAGGGGAGGGATCAGTAAGGAAAGCTACCTTTTGGAGGTCAGAACATGCAGAGAGAGAGTGAGAAAGGCAAAAAGTCAAGCTGAGCTGGACCTTGCGAAGGGAATTAAAACCAATAGTAAAGGGTTCTTTAGCCATATAAATAGGAAAAAAACAAAGAAAGAAGAAGTGGGACCGCTAAAAACTGATGATGGGGTGGAGGTCAAGGATAATCTAGGCATGGCTCAATGTCTAAATAAGTACTTTGCATCTGTTTTCAATGAGAGTGAAGTTGAGCTGGGGGGTAGAGGTAGGGAAGCTAATGAGAACGAGATCATGAATGTGGAAATTACCATACCTGAGGTAGAAGCCAAACTTGACCTGCTGGATGTGACTAAATCGGGGGGTCCGGACAATCTCCATCCGAGGATACTAAAGGAACTGGCTCATGAAATTGCCAGCCCTTTAACGAGGATTTTTAATGAATCTGTAAATTCGGGGGTTGTACCGTATGACTGGAGAATCGCTAATGTAGTTCCTATTTTCAAGAAAGGGAATAAAAATGATCCGGTTAACTACCGGCCTGTTAGTTTGACCTCAATGGTATGCAAAGTCTTGGAGAAAATTTTGAAGGAGAAAGTACTTAAGGCTGTAGAGGATAACGGTAACTGTGATAAAATACAACATGGCTTTACAAAAGGGAGATCTTGTCAGACCAACTTGATCTCCTTTTTTGAAAGGATAACAGATTTTTTAGGTAAAGGGAATGCAGTGGACCTAATTTACTTAGATTTCAGCAAGGCATTTGATACAGTTCCACATAGGGAGTTATTAGTTAAGTTACAGAAGATGGGGATTAATATGAATATAGTAAGGTGGATAAGGAACTGGTTAAAAGGGAGACTACAGCGGGTCATACTGAAGGGTGAACTGTTAAGCTGGAGGGAGGTTACCAGTGGAGTCCCTCAGGGATCTGTCTTGGGACCGATCTTGTTCAACCTTTTTGTTACTGACCTTGGCACAAAAAGCGGGAATGTGCTAATAAAGTTTGCGGATGACACCAAGTTGGGAGGTATTGCCGATACGGAGAATGATCGGGATACCATACAGGAAGATCTGGATGACCTTGTAAACTGGAGTATCAGGAACAGGATGAAATTTAATAATGGGAAGTGCAAGGTCATGCATTTAGGGACAAACAACAAGCATTTTTCCTATAAGTTGGGGATGCATCAGTTGGAACAGACTGAGGAGGAGAAGGATCTGGGAGTACTGGTTGATCATAGGATGACTATGAGCCGCCAATGTGATGTGGCTGTGAAAAAAGCTAATGCAGTTCTAGGATGTATCAGGAAAGGTATTTCAAGTAGAGACAGGGAGGTGTTAGTGCCGCTGTACAAGGCACTGGTGAGACCCCATCTGGAATACTGTGTGAAGTTCTGGTCCCCAATGTTTAAAAAGGATGAATTCAAATTGGAACAGGTGCAGAGAAGGGCTACAAGGATGGTCTGTGGAGTGGAAAACCTGCCTTATGAGTGGAGACTCAAGAAGCTTGGCTTGTTTAGCTTAACCAAAAGAAGGCTGAGGGGGGATATGATTGCTCTCTATAAATATATCAGAGGGATTAACATCAGGGAGGGAGAGGAATTATTTGAGTACAGCACCAATGTGGACACCAGAACAAATGGTTATAAACTGTCCATCAAGAAATTTAGGCTTGAAATTAGACGCAGGTTTCTAACCATTAGAGGTGTAAAGTTCTGGAATAACCTTCCAAGGGGAGTTGTGGGGGCAAAAAGCATAACTGCTTTCAAATCTGAGCGTGATAAATTTATGGAGGGGATGGTATGATTAGCCTATTTTGGAAATTGACTAATATTTGGCTACGTGTGGTGGATTTACAAGTGGCCTAAGAGGGGAGAGTACGTGGGGTGGGTTCTGAGTTATTACAGAGAATTGTTTCTTGGATAACTGGCTGTTGAAACTTGCCCACATGCTCAGGGTTTAACTGATTGCCATATTTGGGGTCGGGAAGGAATTTTCCCCCAGGGCTGATTGGCCTGGGCTCTGGGGGTTTTTCGCCTTCCTCTGTAGCACAGGGCATGGTTCACCTACCGGTGAATTCTCTGTATCTTAAGTCCTTAAATCATGATTTAAGGAGGTAAATAACTCAGTCTTAGGTTGGTGGCCTATTGCAGGAGTGGGTGGGTGAGGCCTTGAGGCCTGCATTTTGCAGGAGGTCAGACTAGATGATCGTACTGGTCCCTTCTGACCTTAAAGTCTATGAGTCTATATCAGGACACATCTCTGGCTCATAATGGATTAGGACTCGTTCAGAAGTAGATGGTGGTACATGACTATAAAAGCATATGGCTACAAGAAAACAGAATATTTTAAAGTGCACATTAAGCCAGATATATTTTTACCAAAGGGACAATTTTCTTTTGTAAAATTTCACAAAAACCTGCTAATTCTGTCTCTGATTTTAAAGGTGGTAAATCCTATGAAGTTCCTTCGGCAATACCGTCCACAAGGCAGATTTGTTTTTCTCATATTCTTCCTCAATGAATTTTATTTAGAAAATAATGCTGGCTTTTTTCCCCAAGTAATCCTTTCAATCGCTCTATAGAGAGTCATTAGTCTAGTGAGGCAGGTACTCAGAGTTTTCCTGTGGCTTTCCAATTCCTCTAGCATCAAAGCAGCACAAGCATTGGAAGGTGTTTGTCACGTGCCTCAGAACTTTAAAAAAGGATAGAGGTGGAGTGGTTCTACCTCAGGACATAAAATGTCTGCGGAATGTTGTAAAAGCTCACTCAGCAAACTACTCATGTCTTTCCAAAACAATTTCTGCCACTTGCCGTTTCCTCCACCTTTCTCTTATAAAGTGCCATGTCATAGCACAGCCTTCTAATGGGTGTAATGCCCGCAGAGCAAAATGTATGCCTTGTAAAAAGATGGGCCAAAGTGAACTATGCAGCTAAATCTCAGATGTGAATAAGATTGGATCTGAAGTCGGTGTTGGCTTTGGTTCTGGAAAACAACCTGTAGTTCTTTCCATGTTTACAGACCCATTTTCTTTTACGCTCCTCTACCTCTGCATATTTGCTCCTACTTTCTCTGACATGTCTCTGGAAGGAACATCTCTCACCTATATGAAGTAAATTCTATTTTCTAGCACCAGATGGCAGCATCTCTCTCTCTCCTAACTGGAGGAGAGTGCCATCACAAATTTATCACCAAGGCTTATTATGTATTTTTCTTACCCTTTGTTTCTTTTCTTACTGGTTTTCCTCTTGCTTTTCCTATGTTATCTGCAATTATGCAGATGGCTTCTGGCAGAACAGAACCCTTTTAGGGTGCTTTAGAGATGATACCTTTCAGGATATTCAGCCAATTCTTCCAACTCTTGGGTCTGCTTAACAGCAATGGCAACTAGAGCATGGGCAGCTGACTGAACTGTACTCTGCAATGTTACTCAGATTGGAGCTGTGTGTGTGTGTGTGTGGGAACTTGTCATTCTTATGTATTTCTATAGCTGAAGAGCATCCATGTACTTTTGTTCTCAAAGCCATTTGTTTCATGTTAAAAAAAGAAACTAACAATAAATATAAAATTTCTCTGTGAGAGCACAGTGTATGTGACTCGTTTTCTAACAGCTGCCATCTTGAGCTGACTCTTCTGACAGGCTTGGGGAAGCAATTGAGAGTACAATATTGAGTGTGACAGATATTGCATTGGCATGCAATGCCTTAGGGGGAATGCCGTATAATAATTTTATGAATCATTGTGGGCCAAGGATTGTATACAACTTTGGGGCTTACTGGGTAGGTTACCGCATCCCTTCAGGCACTTAACACTGGGGGATGATTAAGGTTAGTCACTGAAATAATAAACAACTCCAGAGAGGTACCACCCCCTGGAGTGCCTTATATAACACATGGGTTCAGAGACCGGACGAAGAATCAGGGCTTTCAGTTTAAAGAAGCCAAGCCTAAACTGACACCGATGCTTCTTTTGATTCAGCAAACTGGCAGGACTCTGTATCAAGCAGGCCACAATTCTTGAGGAAGGGTTGGAAAAACTGTGTCTTCCTGAGGCCCATCAGACTAATGGGTGATTGCTGGTGAGTGTTTAACATTTAGGAACTTTGCAGGGTTTTTTTATGTTTTCTCTGTAATGCTTTTCCCTAAAACTAAATGTATTTTGGTTTGTGAAGTCTGGCTGGCAATTGGCATGCACTGTCATAGACCCTGTAGAAAGTTTAAACACAGGTGCTGGACAGGGCCGTCCCTAGCGGGGCCTAGGGCCAAGTGGCCTAGGGGGGCCCCCATCCAGGGGGGGAGGGGGAAGGCAGGCCGGCCGAGCTGGCCCACTCCGCCCCCAGCCAAGGCCACAGCCCCAGCCCTCAAGCTGCAGGAGCTGGCCCAGGCCGAGGCTGCCGCCGCTCCGGCCAGGACCCCAAGCTCCTGACACCGCTGGTGCCCTGGCCTCGGCCCCCAGGCCACCAGAGGTGGCGGGAGCTGGCCCCAGCCAAGGGCGCACTGCTGGCTGGGGCTGGCGCTGGCCACAAAATGCATGGGGGGGCGGGCTGGACACCACACACCTCGCTGTTGCTCTGCCCCTAGGCCTGCCTGCTCTGCTCTGGGGACGGGGAGGGCTGGTCCAGAGGCTGGGCGAAGCCCTTCCGGCCCTCGCCCCCCACTGCTTTCAGCTCACCGCCAAAGGCAGTGGGAGCAGGGCAAACCGCGGCCATGGGGGAGAGCTGGCTCAGACCCCACACTGCCTTCAGAGACCCAAGGCCCTTGTTATCAACGTTGACAGTTTCCTAATTAAAAAAATAGTGCAATCAACATGGAGGAATTCTTTTTTTAGACCTTGCCTTAACAGATAAAGAGGAACTATTCACAGAACTAAAAATTAATGCTAGCTCATGTACAAGTGATCATGTATTGATCACATTTACAACATGAAAACTGAATAGAGTCCAGTCCAGTGATATAGTTGGAGTTTTGAGAGGGCTAATTTCACAAAGCTGAAAACAATTATGAGCCAATCAACTGGGAGGAAGCATTTAATCAGAAAAACATGAATGGTAATTAGAAAACATTGTCGATGCCCCAGAAACCACAATCGAAGAAGGCCATGCTGATTAAAAAACTGACCTAGTTGAGAGGGGAGATAAAGGTAGCTGTTTAAAAAAAATGAAAGAAAGAAAAAAAGAAAAGAAAAAGACATATATAACAAATGGAAGAAAAGGCTGGTGAAAATAATGAATCAGAAATTAAGAACTGTAGGAAATAGATAAGGAAAGCAAAGAGACACAAGAAGAAATTGATGGCTCGCAGTGTAAGGGCAGACAGAAGGAATTTTGGTTCCCCCAAATTTAAAAAAAAAACAACCAGTCCTGACAATGATAGTGATCCATTATGCTCTGGGAGAAGTAGAATTATAAATAATGAAGACAAGGCAGAAGTATTCAGTAAATCTTGCTATTCTGTATTTGGGGAAAAATAAATCTATAGTCTTAGCATATGCTGATGATAATACTCTTTCCATTTCACAAGTATCTCTGAATGATATTGAACAGAAGCTACTCAAGTTAGACATTTTTAAATCAGCAGGTCCAGATAACTTGCATCCTAGAGTTTAAAATGAGCTTCTTGAGGAGCTTGCTGTCCATTTATGTTGATTTTCACTAAGTCTTAAAGCACTGGACAAGTTCCAGAAGTCTGGAAGAAAGCTAATGTTGTGCCAATTTTTTAAAGGGGTAATTAGAATGAACCTGGGTGATTACAGGCCTGCTAGTTGGTCCTTGGAGGTCCCAGGCAAGATATAGGAGGTCCCAGGCAAGATATAGGTCTTGGTCCCAGGCAAGATATAGGCTGAAACAGGACCCTATTATTATAGAATGAAAGCAAGGCAATGTAATTAATGCAAATCACCATGGATTTATGGAAAACAGTTCCTGTCAACTAACTTTATCTTTTTTTGACAAGATTACAAGTTTGGTTGATAAAGATGATAGTGTTGACATAATGTACTTAGATTATTGTAAGGCATTTGACTTGATACCACACAAAATTTTGATTGAAAAACTAGAGCCATATCAAATTTATATGGCATTCATTAAATGGATAAAAACTGGCTAACTGCTAGCCCCTAAAATGTAAGCAGGGAATTGCCATCGAGCAGGTGTGTTTGCTTTGGGGTTTCTCAGGATTCGGTTCTTGAGCATGCATAATTTACTATTTTTTATCAATAATAAGGAAGAAATTAAAAAGTCAATGAAAGTTTGTAGAGGACACAAATTTGGGGGAGTGGTAAGAAATGAAGAGGCTAGGTCACTGATTCAGAGTGATCTGGCTTGGTTGGCAAACTGGGGCGCAAGCAGACTGCATTAAAATGCATATTGTTATGTGTAATTGTAAGTATTTAGGAACAGAGACTGTAAACCATACTTACACAATGACAGACTATCCTGGAAAGTTGTGACTTCGAAGATTTGGGGGTCGTGATGGATAATCAGCTGAACATGTGCTCCCAGTGTGATACTGTAGCCAAAAGAGCTAATGCGATCCTGGGATGAATCAATAGGAATTTGGACTAGGAGTACAGACGCTTTTAGCTCTATATTTGAAACTAGTGCAACCACTGTGTCCCGTTCTGGTGCCTACAGTACAAGAAAGATGTTGATAAACTGGTGAGGATTCAGAGAAGAGCCATGGGAGACATTTTTTTAAAAAAATCATCTTATAGTGACAGAATCAAAGAACTCCGTCTATTTCATTTAACACAGAGAAGCTTAAGGGGTTACTTGATTGTAATCTGTAAGTATCTACAGTGGGAACAAATATTTAACAATGGACTCTTCAGACTACCAGGGGAAAAAAATACTGAAAAGTTAAAATTAGATAAATTCAAAGTAAAAATAAGGTGTAAATTCTGAAGAGAGAGAGTAATTAACCATTGGAATGATTTCCCAGTCATTGTGGTGGACCATGTTTAATGAAGATTGGCTGTTTTCCAAAAAGATCAGCTGTAGGAGTTATTTTGGGGCAATTCTATGGTCTGTGTTATGCAGGCGGACATTTTAGATGATCACAATGGTCTCTTCTGGCCTTGGAATATATGAAGGTGAGGCCCCTAACAGGGCGGGGTTACTTGATTAGGGCAAGAACAGTCTTCCTTTCTGTCTACACCCAGAACTGGCCCCCAGTAAAAGGAGCAAGACCCTTTCATCTTGCCTGCTGGTCTGTGTTTGATCTCTGCTTGATCCTGGCTCTTCTAGGTGCCCAATGACCAACTCTTGCTGGTTCTGCCCACCAACAGATTATGAGAGGCCTATCTAGGTAACTCCGGTGGTCTGAACTTGCTGCTCTTTTCTTCCAGGAGGACACCTTCTTAGAGTGCACTGTGCCAATATGCCGAGGCTTCTGGCAGGGAGAAGTGAATACCTAATGCACACTATCTTAGATTTTTCCAGAGGGGTAGCCATGTTAATTTGTGTACAGCAAAAATAACGAGAGTCCTGTGGCACCTTATAGACCAACAGATTTTTTGGGACATAAGCTTTCGTGGGATATAACCCACTCTCGTCACTTTATCGTAGATTTCTTAACAGCACTAGCTATCCTTATTAAAACAAATCTGGAGTTTATTTTTATTCTGTTTTTAAAAAAATGTGCTCATCAAAATAGCTCAAATACATTGAAATTAATACAATACAGAAAAAACGAAGAGTAAACATAGGCAACTTTCATTGCAAGCAAACGTGATCTTGCACATTTGTCAGTATTCTTGAAGCATTTTGGATCATTTATTTAGAATGTTATGGCATTTCTTTCCTGAGATGCAATGGAAGATATTAGAATTTGTCCTTTTCATTCAGAGCTGACTCAGTTGTCCTGCTTCCTATCTGCGTATGTGCAAAAGCTGTTTAAAATGATCCATATGTGTACTGCTCCTTCTCTGACCCACGTCACTTATATTCTGACATTTCCTGCTCTGGTTGCCTCCCCCACGTTTGACTTGCATCCATTGTTCTAAATCCCTTCTGTGGTGCTTAGGGAAGTGAAAATTCTCATGAAAACTGTTGACTCAGCCCTAACATGTTCTGTATTTGGCTAAAACTTTTGTCAGATGGAACGAAACAGACTTTTGAGGAAAACCAGAAGGCTGAGGAATCTACCGTATGTGACTACCAGGAACCATGCATTTAAAACACCAGGAATAAAAACAAAAATTAAAAATGTAAGCATCTAGCCTGTGCTCTAGTCCTTCTGCTGCTCCTTATCTTCAAAGCAATTAATCGATCAAGTCCAGTAGACTCTAGAGCCTACATTTCAGTCTATGAAGCACCATGACAGTAGTGCTCTTCTGGGACAATACAGGTCACAGAGTTAAGACCGAAAGTTATTAAAGACAGGGAGAGAACACTGTCTGGTAAGGACTTCTGTGCTGAAATGTGTCCAGAGAGATTAAACAAATCCAGAGCCTGCTTATGTTTAGGAAGTTTTTCCTCCTTGATAAAACTTTTCCATCAAAATTGGAATGACATTTGTAATACTAATCAATTGGTTTTCTTTCTTCTCCCCTCACAAACAAAAGCAAACAAAGATACGCAAACAGAGTTTCTATAAATGGAAAAGGTGCAGAGGCAGAGACACTCCATACTGTCCAAAAGGAACGTCACTATTGCCTATGTATTTTGTGTGGGAGGGCCTCAGATAGTATAGTGATGGCTAGCAGTGCATCCAGTCTGGTCTCTGGTTTCTAGCAGTGACCTATACATAAACAGGGCTGGATTACCAGAAAGGGGCCCTGGGCTCCAACCCCTAAAACCTCTATGATAATTTGCAGATCCCTGCTCAGCGCCGGCAGAGCAGGAATGCAAAGATTGCGCTCCTGTCCTGCCAGTGCTGAAGGGAGAAGTGGGGGTGGGCCCTGGATCCAGAAAGGTGGGGCTCTGCGCTCCCACCCCATCCCTGGGGCTGGCTGGTCGCCCCCCCCCCGGGGGTGGGGGTGGGGGTGGCTAAAGCCTGCATTTGCTAGAGGGGCAGGGCCAGCTGGCGTGGCCTGCAGTCTGGCCCAGCGGCATGCAGCTCTCCAGGGCCTGTGGCCCTGGGGGGGCTGCATTGGGGCCTGCTGTGCTGTGCGCCACCCATCCCCCCCAGCAGACTGGCCAGAGCGGGGCTGGGGTGGGAGTGCACTTGGGCCCCAGGGTCCCCTCAGCGAAGGGGAGGGAGCAAGGGCCCAGCTCCTGTGATGGAGAGCCTAGGCTAGGGGCCCCATAGTGAGGGTGGGGGGCCCTAAGAGGGGGACCCAGTGGTGGGGGGAGGGCAGCCTGGGGCCCCTGTACCAGTTAATCTGGACCTGTATATAAAATATGAAAATGTCTTATAATGCACCTGTCTGATTGTGCTAATTGTGCCATATTTTATCATGGACTTGGAGAGATTTCTCTTTGACTTCAGCTGCTGTTCCATGGGCATAGCAATCAAGGTTTAATAATGCTACCATACAAGGAAGTCATTTATAATTTAACCGTTTTGTCTGACTATGTAAGAAGTAAACATTATTAGAGCTGTAAATCTTATAAATTAGCAGGGCTATAACTCGAATAAGAAAATATGTTCCTCTAGTGATGCGTGCTTTCATAGAAATTCATCATAGATCCAGAGTTTAATGCCCGAAGGGGCTATTAGATCATCTAGTCTTACCTGTATAATACAGATCACGTAATTTCTCTGTTACCCTTACCCTGATGTTGATTGTGTTTGACTAAAGCTTGTTTAGCCTGCAGAAGAAAAGAATGAGGGGAGATTTGATAGCAGCCTTTAACTACCTGAAAGAGGGTTCCAGAGAGGGTGGAGCTAGGCTGTTCTCAGTAGTAGTAGATGACAGAACAAGGAGCGATGGGCTCAAGATGCCGTGTGGGAGGTCTAGGTTGGATATTAGGAAAACTTTCTCACTAGGAGGGTGGTGAAGCACTGGAATGGGTTACCTAGGGAGATGAGGAATCGCCATCCTTAGAGTTATTTAAGGTGTGGCTTGAGAAGGCCCTGGCTGGGATGATTTAGTTGGGGTGGGTTTTGTGTTGAGCGGTGGCTTGGACTAGATGACCTCCTGTGAACCCTTTCAACTGTAATCTTCTATGATTCTTTGAAAGCATATCTTCCAGAAAAGCATCAAATGCTGAGCTGAAGACATCAAGAGATGGAGATGGAGACTACTTTTCTTGGCAGTTTGTTCCAGTTGTAAAAATCACCCACACAATGAAAAATTTGTACCTAATTTTGAATTTGAATTTGTCTGGCTTCAGCTTCCAGCCATTGGTTTTTATTCTGCCTTTCTCCACCAGATAAAGAGCTCTTTAGTACCCAGTGTTTTCTCTCTATGTACTATATACTGTGATCAAGTTACCTCTCAATCCTCTTTTCTCTCGCTGAAGGGCATTTTGTACAGTTAGTAGCTCTTTTCTGCCCCCTCTCCAGTTTTCCAATGTCCTTTTCAAAATGGAGGCTCCAGAAATGGACTCAGTGTTCCAGGCTCAGCCTCACCAATACCATTTACAAAAGTAAAATCACTGCCACCCTCCTACTTGCCACATTCCTGTTTTTACATCCAAGGATCTCATTAGCCCTTTTTGCTATAGCGTAACACTCGGAGTTCATATTCAGTTGCTTGTCTGCTCTAATCCTGATATCCTTTTCAGAGGCACTACTTCCCAGCCTATACTTTTCCATTTTTCTCGAGGTATAACCTGCATTTAGACTTGTTTAAAAAAGCATTTTGTATGACTGGGATCATCTTCCCAAACAATCCAAACAAACCCTGTCCTCATTATTAGTCACCATTCTATGTCTTTGTGTCAGCTGCAAATTTTATCAGTAGTGATTTTATATTTACTTACAGATAAAAGATGAAAGTATTGAAAAGCCTTAGGTTCTAGTACCAGTCCTTGCTGAACCCACTAGAAACACCCCAAGTTCCCCATGATGATTCCTTATTGATGAGTATTCTGAGATGTCAGTAAATCAGCTCTTAATCCATTTAATATGGGCATTTTTGTTGTTGTATGGTGCTAATCTGTAATCAACATATTATGCATTAACCCTAATTTAAACCCTTTACAGAATATTACATTTATGCAATTACCTTTATCAACCAGTCTTGGAATAACTTCAAAGAATTAAAGCAGGTTTATTTGACAAGACCTGTTTTCCATAAAATCATGTTGTCTGACAGTAATTATATTGCTATGCTTTAATCCTTTATTAATTGAATCTCATATCAGGGGAAGAATATTACTAGTGTTTCTCCTGGGATAGTGCTTGGGTTGGGCTAGAGACCTCTGGGATCTGATTTGGACATGGACAGAGACCCCTTAAGGCTTTTCATGAAGTAAATATGACTGGGAACTGTATGATTAAGAGAGACTTTAACTTCCCAGATATTGACTAGAGGACACGTGCTAGTAATAGGGCCCAGATTTTCCTGCATGTGATAGCTTATGAATTTATTCACCAAACTGTTACTGAAACAACAAGAGGGGATGCCATGTTAGATTTTGTGTTGGTGAGTAGTGAGGACCTCATAGAGGAACTGGTTGTAGGAGACAACCTTGGTTCAAGTGACCATGAGCTAATTCAGTTCAAACTTAATGGAAGGACAAACAAAAATAGATCTGTGGCTAGAGTCTTTGACTCCAAAAGGACTAACTTTTAAAAACTAAGGGAATTAGTTGGGGAAGTAGATTGGACCAAAGAATTCATGGGTCTAAAGGTGGAGGAGGCTTGGGATTACTTCTAGTCAAAGTGCAGGAACTATTTGAAGCCTACATTCCAAAGACAGGGAAAAAATTCATAGCCAGGAGTTGTAGACCAAGCTGAATGAGTAAGCATCTCAGGCAGGTGATTAAGAGAAAGCAAACAGCCTATAAGGAGGAAAAGATGGGAGGGATCAGCAAGGAGAGCTACCTCTTGGAGGTTAGAACATGTAGCAATAAAGTGAGAAAGGACAAAAGCCAAGTACAGTTGGACCTTGCTAAGAGAATTAAAACCAATAGTAAAAGGTTCTATAGCCATATAAATAGGAAGACAACAAAAAAGGAAGAAGTGGGACCACTAAACACTGAGGAGGGGATGGAGGTTCAAGATAATCTAGACATGGCCAAATATCTAAACAAATACTTTGCCTCCACTTTTAATGAGGCTAATGATGAGCTTGGGGATAGCATTTGGGTGGCTAATGGGAATGAGGATATGGAGGTAGAAAATATCACATCTGAGATAGAAGCCAAACTTGAACTGCTTAATGGGACTAAATCAGGGGGTGTGGATGATCTCCATCCAAGAATAGTAAAAGAACTGGCACAGAAAATCTATTAGCAAGGATTTTTAATGAATCTGTAAACTCAGAGGTTGGGCCGTATGACTGGAGAATTGCTAACATAGTTTCTATTTTCAAGAAAGGGAAAAAAAGATGATCTGGGTAACCACAGGTCTGATCGTTTGACCTCAGTTGTATGCAAGTTCTTGGAAAAAATTTTGAAAGAGAAAATAGTTAAGGATATTGAGGTTAAGAGCAATTGGGGCAAAATACAACATGGCTTCACAAAAGGTATAGCGTGGCAGACCAACCTGATCTTTTCTGAGAAGATAACAAATTTTTGGCTGTAATGTGGATATAATGCAGTGGATATAATTTACAGAGGGGGCCTTAGCCTATCTGGGGCCCTAGGCAATGACCCCTTGGGGGGGGGTCCCTATAGGGCTCCCTGGCACTGGCTTTACCCCCCTCTCCCTGAGTCCCCCCCCAGCCCTGCCCCTCCCAGCAGCTCCAGCACCCCTCCTGGGTCCCCCTTCCCCCATGGCCCCAGATTCCTGTGGCCAGCCTCCTGTGCCCCACTGTTCCTCTGGCCAACCCATGGCCATGGTGCCTTGGGTCCCCACCTGTGGCTGAAGTGCTCCATCCAGGGCCCACGCAGCCCTGGATCCCTGCAACTGGCCTCCTTCATTGCCCTGGTGCCCTGCTGGGGGCCCCGAACCCCCCCATGGCCCTGGCTCTTAATGGATGGCCTACTCTGCAGCTCCAGCACCCTGTCAGGGGCCCCAAAACTGGACCCAGTGCCCCGTGGGGGCCCTAGCCCCCCCTTACCAAAGGCAAGGGTTCAGGCAGGAGCACAGATCTGGGCCTCTGGGCACCCCCAGGGACAAGGCAGAAGTGTGAAGCCTAGCCTCTGGGCCTGCCCGTCCTTCCCCCCCTACGCCAGGGTTCGCACAGGCTTGCCTCCTCACAGGAATGACCCCCTGGCCCCGGCCCCCTGCCATGTGTTCCACAGCACGGGAGGCAGCCGTGGCTTTTGGGGTAGGTGTAGGCGAAAGGGGCCCCTTACTGCTCTGGGCCCTAGGCGGCCGCCTGCTTCGCCTACCCCAAAAGCTGCCTCTGATAATTCACCTACACTTCAGTAAAGCATTTGATACAGTTCCACATAGGGAATTATTAGTTACATTGGAAAAGATGGGGATTAATATGAAAATAGAAAGGTGGATAAGGGACTAATGAAAGGGGATACTACAACAGCTCATACTGAAAGGTGAACTGTCAGACTGGAGGGAGGGATCGGTGTTGAGTCCAATATATTTTAACCTTTTTGTTACTGACCTTAGCACAAAAAGTGGGAATGTGTTAAGAAAGTTTGCAAATGACACAAAGTTGGGAGGTGTTGCCAGTACAGAGAGGGATCAGGATATCATACAGGAAGATCTGGATGACCTTGTAAACTGTAGTAACAGAAATAAAATGAAATTTAATAGTAGAAAGTGCAAGGTTATCCATTTAGGAATTAATAACAAGAATTTTTGCTATAAGCTGGGGACACATCAGTTGGAAGTGGTGGAGGAGGAGAGGGACTTGGGCATACTGGATGATCACAGGATGAGCCACCACTGTGATGTGGTCATGAAAACAGCTGATGTGGTTCTAGAATGCATCAGATAAGGTATTTCCAGTAGAGATAGGGAGGTGTTATCCCATTATACAAGGCACCAGTGAGACCTCATTTGGAAAATTGTGTGCAGACTTGGTCCCCCATATTTAAGAAAGATGAATTCAAACTGGAACAGGTGCAGAGTAGGGCTAGTAGGATGGTCTATGGTATGGAAAACATGACTTATGAGAGGAGACTCAAAGAGATTGGCTTGTTTAGCCCAACCAAAAGAAGTTTGAGGGGAAATATGATTGCTCTCTATAAATACATCAGAAGGATAAATACAAGGGAGGGAGAGGAATTATTTGAGTACAGCTCCAGTGTGAACACAAGAACAAATGGATATAAACTGACCATCAGGAAGTTTAGACTTGAAATTAGATGCAAGTTTCTAACCATCAGAGAAATGAAGTTCTGGAATAGCCTTCCAAGGGAACCTGTGGGGGCAAAAAACCTAGCTGGCTTCAAAACTGAGCTCGATAAATTTATGGAGTGGATGGTATGATGGGACAGCCTAGTTTGGCAATTGACCAGTCTTTGACTAGTGATGGTGGATATGCCAAATATCTGAGATGGGACATTAGATGGGGTGTGTTCTGAGTTATTACAGAGAATTCTTTCTTAGGTGTTTGGTTAGTGAGTCTTGCCTACATGGTCCAGGTTTAAGAACTGAATGCCATATTTGGTGTTGGGAAGGAATTTTCCTTCAGGGCAGATTGGCAAAGGCTTTGGGGGGTTTTCACCTTCCTCTGTACCATGGGATGTGGTTCATTTGCTGGTGGCTTCTCTGTACTTAAAGTCTTTAAACCATGATTTGAGGACTTTAATAACACAGTTATAGGTTAAAGGATTATTACAGGAGTGGGTGGGTGAGGTTCTGTAGCCTGCATTGTGCAGGAGGTCAGACTAGATGATCATATTGGTCCCTTCTGACCTTAGAATCTATGAGTATTTCATTATTTTGTTTAAGATTGATGTATGATTAGTTGGCTTGTAGTTACTGGGTCATCCTGCTTTCGTCTTTTGAATATTGGCGTAATATTAGGATGCTTCCAGTCTTCTGGAATTTCCCTGGTATTCCAAGATTTATTTAAAAAAAGAACATCGGCAGCCAGCTCTTTAAAGACATTCAGGTGCAAATTATCCAGGTAGTTGATTTTAAAATCTTTATCATTACTAAATGTTCTTTAACATTGTTCTTGGTTACTAATGGACTGTAAAGTACTTGATCATCCTCATGTGACATGAGTACTCATAGACTTTAAGGCCAGATTGAAAACTCATGATAATCTAGCTGACCTCCTGCATGTCACAGGCCACAGAACTTCACCCACTCACTCCAGCATTAGGCACATAATCTCTGGCTGAGTTACTGAAATCCTCAAATCTTGATTTAAAGAATTCTAGTTGCAGAGAATCCACTATTTACTCTAGTTCAAAATCCAAGTGACCCATGGCCCATGCTGAAGAGGAAGGTGAAAAATAGGCAAAGTCTCTGCCAATCTGATCTGGGGAATAATTCCTTCCTGATCCCCAAACATAGTGATCACTTAGATCCTAGGTATGTGGGTGAGACCCACCAGCTGGGCACCTGAGGAATAATTCTCTGTAATAATTAAGAACACTCCCCAGCTAGTGTCCCATCGCTGGTTGTCAGAGATATTTGTTAATAGCAGATGCACAGACCTCTGTAGATAACTTCATCATACTATCCTTTCCATAAGCTTTATCAAGTTCAGTCTTGAAACAGATATGGCTTTTTCCCACCGCACTCCCACTACATCCCTTAGGAGGCAGTGCCAGAGCTTCGCCCTCTGATGGTTAGAAACCTCCATCTGATTTCAAGCCTAAATTTGTTGAAAGAGAATTTATATCCATTCGTTCTTGTGCCAGAATTGGCCCTTACCTTAACTAACTCCTCTCCCTTCCTGATGTGTATCCCACTTATGTATTTATAGACAGCAGTCATCTCTCCTCTCAGTTTTTCTTTGGTTAGGCTAAATAAGTCAAGGTCCTTGGGTACGTCTACACTGGAGGCTCTGTTAAGTCGACAACCAAGGTCGACTTAAAGTCGACCTTGTTAAGTCAACTTAGAGAGTCCACAGCCCTGCGTCCACAGTGGCAGGTGCTAGGTTGATGGAGGAGTGGCCAGGAACTTTGCGAGGGGGCCTGGAGACCAATTAGTTTGAATTAAGGGATATACCCCATCTACACTGATTTAAGTCGACTTAATAAGGTTGACTTAAGCCTTAGGTTGACCTTAAGAGGTGGTGTTATTAAGTCGACTTAAAGAGTGCTTAAGTTGACTTAATAAGCGCCCAGTGTGGACGCAGTGGTCTGTAGGTCGACTTAACCGTCCTTAAGTTGACCTAAGGCTCCAGGGTGGACGTACCTCTTGAGTCTCATTGCATAAGCAAGGTTCTCCATTCCTCTGACTATCCTCATAGCCCTTCTCTGCACCTGTTCCAGTTTCAATTAATTTTTCTTAAACATGGGAGGCTAGAATTACATACAGTATTCCAGGTGAGGTCTCTCCAGTGATTTGTATAATGGTACTAACATTTCCCTGTCTCTCCTGGAAATACCTTGCCTAACGTATCCTAGGTTAGTTTTCATCACTGCATCACGCTAGTGGTGACTTATAGTCCTCCTGTAATAAACCAATACACCCAGGTCTTTCTCCTCTGTTGCTTCCACCTGTCGTTTCCTTAAATGCATGACTTTGCAATTTCCACTATTTAATTTCATCCCATTTCTATTACTCCAGTTTCTAAGGTTGTACACACCTTGTGGGATAGTCTGGTCCTCCTCCATATTGGCAGCTCCCAACCTTGTGTCATCTGCAAATTTGATTAGCACACTCCCACTTTTTGTCCAAGGTTCATTAATTGAAATGTTAAAAAGACTGGTTCTAAGACTGATCCTTGAGGCACTCTGCTGGTAACATCCCTCTAGCCTGACAGAGTTCATCTTTCAGTATGAACCATTGTAGATCTTCCCTTTAACCAGTTTCTAACCCACCTTTAAATTCTCATGTTATTTGCTGTCTTGTCCTATGTAACTAATTTCCCATATGGAAGTGAATCAAATACTTCACTGAATTCTGGGTAGATAAGGTCTACTGAATTTCCTTGGTCTAGAGAATCTGTTATTTTCTCAAAGAAAGAGCTGGTCGATCTGGCATGACTATGTTGTACTTTATCCCAGTTAGCATTTACTTCTATGTCAGTAATTACTCTTTCTTACAAAATTTGTTCTAAAACCTTGTGTATAATTAACCTTGAACAAATGGGACTGTGGTTTCTCAGATTAATTTTTTCTTTTCTTAAACATAGACACTATATTTGCAATTCTCCAGTAATAGGGTAAAAATCCTGAATGTATGGATTCATAAAAATCCTTGCTCTTTTCAATTTCATGTAACAGTTCCTTTAATATTCTTGAATGGAGATTATCTGGGCCTCCTGATTTGATTCCTATAAAGCTTTCTGTGTTTGACTTCCAGCTCAGCTGTGATAATTTCTATTTCAATATCCTTATTCTCATTAGCCACCCTGCCACAGTTCCCATGTTCCTCATTAACCTTATTTAAAGCTGAGGCAAAATATTTTTGTAAGTGTTTGGACATGCCTGGATTATCTTTAATCTCCACTCTTTCCTCAGTGTTTAGCAGTCTCACTTCTTCTTTCCTTCTTTCCTTTTAATTTATCAGGTTAAAGATCTTTTTACTATTGGTTTTAATTTCTTCTGCAA
>ML685801.1:7388753-7418206 GCA_007922175.1 Pelusios castaneus
CTTTCTTTCTTTCTTTCTTTCTTTCTTTCTTTCTTTCTTTCTTTCTTGTGGGTCTTTGCTGCCACATGATTGCATACGTCTTTTTGATTCCAAATGAGGTGTGTGGTTGATCAGTCAAATTGAAATTGGTGTTTGTAACTCTGGGGTTCATAGAATCATAGAATAATAGGGTTGGAAGGGACCTTACGAAGTCATCTAGTCCAACCCCCTGCTAAAAAGCAGGACCACTCCCCCTAAATTATCCCAGCCAGGGTTTTGTCTAACCGAGCCGTAAAAATCTCCAAAGATGGAGATTCTACCACCTCCCTAGGTAACCCATTCCAATGCTTCACCACCCTCCTAGTGAGAAAGTTTTTCCTAATATCCAACCTTGACCTCCCCAGCTGTAATTTGAAACCATTGCTCCTTGTTCTGTCCTCTGTTACCCTCGAGAACAGCCTAGCTCCCTCCTCTTTGGAGCAACCCTTCAAGTAGTTGAAGGTTGCTATCAAATCTCCCCTCAGTCTTCTCTTCTGTAGACTAAATAAGCCTAGTTCCTTCAGTCTCTCCTCATAAGTCATGTGCCCCAGCCCCCTAATCATTTTTGTTGCCCTCCGCTGGACTCTTTCTAATTTGTCCACATCCTTTCTGTAGTGGGGAGCACAAAACTGGACACAGTACTCCAGATGCGGCCTGACCAGTGTCGAATAGAGGGGAATTATCACATCCCTCGATCTGCTGGCAATACTCCTACTGATGCAGCCTAATATGCCATTGGCCTTTTTGGCAACAAGGGCACACTGTTGGCTCATATTCATCTTCCCGTCCACCATAACCCCCAGGTCCTTTTCTACAGCGCTGCTACTTAGCTGATCGGTCCCTAGCCTGTAGCAGTGCATGGGATTTTTCCGTCCTAAGTGCATGACTTTGCACTTGTCTTTGTTGAACCTCATGAGGTTTCTTTCGGCCCAGTGTTCCAATTTGTCCAAGTTTCTCTGGATCCTGTCCCTGCCCTCCAGAGTATCTACCATTCCCCCCAACTTGGTGTCATCTGCAAACTTACTAAGCACGCAGTCTATTCCATCATCAAGATCATTAATGAAGATATTGAATAGAACCGGCCCCAGGACCGACCCCTGGGGCACTCCACTTGTTACCGGTTGCCAACCAGACATCGAGCCATTGATTCCTACCCGCTGAGCCCGTTGATCTAACCAGTTTTCGATCCACCTTACGGTCCACTCGTCCAACCCATACTTCCTTAACTTGCCAACGAGAATGCTGTGGGAAACCGTATCAAAAGCCCTGCTAAAGTCAAGGTATAACACGTCAATGGCTCTTCCCGCATCCACAAATCCAGTCATCTCATCATAGAAGGAAATCAGGTTGGTCAGGCACGATTTGCCCTTGGTGAATCCATGTTGACTGTTCCTGATCACTCTATTTTCCTCCAAGTGTTTCAGGATGGATTCCTTGAGGACCTGCTCCATGATTTTCCCAGGGATTGAGGTGAGGCTGACCGGTTTGTAGTTCCCCGGATCCTCCTTTTTCCCTTTCTTAAAGATAGGTACTATATTTGCCTTTTTCCAATCCTCCGGGACCACCCCCGTTCGCCACGAGTTCTCAAAGATAATGGCCAGCGGCTCTGCAATCACTTCCATCAACTCCCTCAGCACCCTCGGATGCAGTTCATCCGGCCCCATGGACTTGTGCACATCCAATTTCATTAAGTGTTCCCTAACCTGACTTTCCATCACCGAGGGCCACTCTTCTCTCCAGTCCGCGTTACCCCGTGTAGTAGCCTGGGAGCTGGCCCGCCCTGTGAAGACTGAAGTAAAAAAAGCATTGAGTACTTCAGCCTTTTCTGCATCATCCTCCACGAGGATGCCTGCCCCATTCAGTAAGGGACCTACACCACCTCTGATCCTTTTCTTGTTGCTGATATACTTATAGAACCCCTTTCTGTTATCCTTCACATCTCTTGCTAGCTGCAACTCCAATTGTCCTTTGGCCTTTCTGATATTATCCCTGCAGTCCCGAGCAATATCTTTATACGCCTCCCTTGTCATCTGTCCAAGCTTCCACTTCTTGTAAGCTTCCCTTTTATGTTTCAGCTCCCCGCAGAGTTCCCTGCTAAGCCACGCTGGTCGCCGTCCACATTTGCTGTTCTTTCTGCACATCGGAATGTTATCTTCCTGTGCCTTTAACAGGGTTTCTTTAAAATACAGCCAGCTGTCTTGGGTTCTACTGTTGTGTTCAATTTCATTGATTCCCACAGTTCTTGTAAATGGATAGTTGATTGTTTACAAAGAACCAATTCCTTTCTTTGTCTTCTCTAATCATGCTTGTCTTGCATATACTCTGTTATATCTGTCACACCATTTTTAACTTTTTCAGCAATTTACAGCTGAGAATGTTAAGGTATTTTCCAAACATTAATGAATGAACCTTAAAATGCTTTCTGAGTCCAATTTGTGGGAATTGTGAGTGATGGGTACATCTGAAAAATTGAATCACCCAAAATCATACAGAGTAGGGTCTTCACTACAAAGTTAACTTGGACAATTTAGCACCAGGATTAGTTTAGCTTGGATCTGATCACCCACAGTGCAAAGTCCTAATTAAGATAGTGTCTTTTTTGGTGCTGCAGCCTCTCATGTAAGTCATTAGGTTTTTATCGGTGCACATCCCCTGGGTCTTTGTTCTGCAGTAGGCTGAGCTGCTCTGATTCTTTCCCAGTGAATTGTGGGAAAACTTGGTGGTCCTTCTATGGCAAGGGGTAAAGAAGAAATGGTAGACAGCAGCGGAGGGGTATTGGCACTCAGATGGGCTAGACTGCATCCTCATTGCAAAGTGATTGGGCTACCAACCCAAGTCAAAACTTCACTCAGGTTTTAGCCTACAGTCCCAGATAAGCTAGCTCAGAATAGAAGCACTACTAAACTCAGCTAAGAGAGTTGCACATGTTGGCAGTATCCGTAGTTAGTGGCAACACCTCCATAAGAGCTAGAATATCTAACTCAACAGTGAAAACAAGCTCATGGGGCTGGAAACAGAGCCCTGGGCTTCTGATGCTCTGTGCTTTAATAGCTAGATGATTTTCCTTATTGATAACATTGAGATGGTTAGAAAAATGGGCTTTTCCTAGAAGGTGAGCCTTTGTATTTTCTGTGCTGAACTGTGAGGTATTAGAATGCCATAGCATTCTTAGAATGTGCTGGCAGTCCAATAAAGTTTCAGAGGTGACTTATGTTGTACAGGGCAGCTTTGAGTTGCCTTTTTGCCTCACATATCTGTCACGCTGCACAGCAACAAAGCAGTTGGGTTTTGATGCAATATTGTTCTTTGTTCATCCACTGCAAAATTTCACTTACCAAAAAATACAAACAAAAAAAAACCCCTTCCAGGCTTTCATCAGGGTACAGGACGTGTTAACCACCATGTTCTCCTGCTCATTGTACAATTTCCTGATGGGTTGCTGTCTGTGACACATTTTCTTTTGTGCTTGCTCCTTTCCTTTTGCACTCTTGTCAAAACCATAGAGAAGATTCACTAAGAAACTATGGGGCAGCAAATAAGATGAAGAGACTGCATGCATCTGATTGACAATTGGGCAGGCGAGACAAGCAAAGACTTTGCTAAAAATGCCTCCAGCCTCTGTGTGTATTTCTTAGAGTGACAATTTCTTTGTTCCCAAACTATAATGATGTCTGGATTGTGTAACACAAGAGCTTCACAGTACTTAGACTAATCCTTGGATTAGGTAGTTCTTTTTCCTAGTGTCTCTGTGATATTTTGCGCTGCAGCATAGGTGACTGTGAGAAACCCGTTTAGTGTGCTAGATCCCCATGGACACCATCTCTTCCTTCAGGGTCAGCTACTCAGCCTCATTACATCCTAGACTGCGCTGATGGGCCCTGGCACCTCAGCGTCACACTGTGAGCTCTGCTCAGGCAGTCCAACTGAGAGAAACTCCTAAGAAGGACTTTAGTTCCTAAAGAGGATTCATGGACACCAGGCAGTATTTGCAATGACACCCCAAACAGCATTTTCAAAAGAGTAGGATTTATTAGTCAAGTGGAATGCAAATTAAGTCAACTAAGTTAGGGTTGACAAATGTCAGTGTAGCCATTTTGTTACTAGGGTCAGCTTTAGTGGCCACCAGAAGATGTCCCACAGTGACCACTCTGGTCTCCATTTTAAACCTAGCCACCTATTGGTCAGGTACCCAGGCACATGCCCCTCCACTTTAAAGTCCTATAAAGTTTTGAATTTCATTTCCTGTTTACTTGGCATGGAGAGCTCACTTAGCCACTGTCCAGCTGACCACGCCAACTTTTCGTGCTACAGACATATTCCTGCCTGTAGTACACAGGAAGTGTTGGATCTCCTGGGTCTGTGGGGAGAAGAGACTGTGCAGACACAGATCTGCCATAGAAACATCAGTATTTATGAGCAGATTGCACATGCCCCGGAGGAGAAGGGCTACAAGAGGAACCGTAGCAGTGCCAAATGAAAGCTAAGGAGTTGCAGCATCTGTATAGAAGGCAAGGTAGTCAGTCACACTGGTGTGGAGTCACAGACCTGCCTTCTTTACAAAGACCTGTATGCCATCCCGCATTTATCCCCAAGATCCCTGTGGATACTTTGGGCAGACAGGAATCACAGGCCCTCTCCATGAACAGTGACGAGAAGGAGGAATGTGGAGGACAGATGGCTGGGGGAACCAGTGGGGCAGGTGAGTCTGATGCGGTGGAAGGAACCTCTGTTACTTTGATGTTGAACATCTGTTCACTGATTCTTTTTTACTCATGCTAGAAGAGGTAGTGAAACAACAGACAGAAGCAGAGTTCCTATTTACTTCTCATTCCCTGATAGTTACTGTTCTTCCCTCGTCAAATGGTCTTTTTCCTGTATTTATAAAGTTTCACTCAAGTCATAAATATATCTGTGTGCATGGGTTTGGAATAAAAGTCTATTTATGGAGACTGACTTCATCTTGATTAATTCACGGGATAATAGCTGCAGCTGACACCATTCACAGTTAACAGCAGTAGGTGCATTAGTAATGCGATGTTAATATACTCACCGCAGTCACTACAATGGTCATACCTGGGTGCAAAAACCAGTGTCAGGCAGAGCACACCATAGCAAGATACGTTACTATGGTTCTCTATTACAGTGGTCTTTCAATGTCTCCCTGAGCCATATGGTTCACCACTGATATCTTCTTATAGCCCTGTTATCTGGCTGCTCAGAACCAGCAGACAGCTCTTCCATCTCCAACGTCCATCAAGGCAGACACTTCCCCACTTTGCTTCCCATTTATTATGAAGGACACAGCCGCCTGCTGTAACCGTTGGGAAATTATTTTCCCTGAGGTCTAATCTTGTGACTGAGGCTTAATTTTGTGAGTAGACAGTGCCAGTGGCCTTCCAAATGGCCGAAGGCACATTCAATTGTCATATTGCAGCTGCTGAGCCTGTAAATGAAGTGCACCCTGCTGCTCTTGAGGTGGTCAGCATATGGCCACGGGAGTAAAGTATAGGCATAGTCTCATGGATCATCACGGCTCCAGTGGTATTTCTCTGGTCTGGAAAGAAAATTCCTTCTTGCAGCTTTCTGAAAGGGCTGTGTTCTTAAAAATGTGTGTGGCATGCACCTTCCCCAAGGAGCCCACGTTGATGTCAGCAAAAAGTTCTTGGTTACCCAACAACACTTGCAAGACCATAGAAAAGTAGCCTTTTCAGTTGATGTTCTCTGTGCCAGGATGGTCTGGTGCCAAAATAGGGATATGCATGCCATCTATTGCCCCACAACAATATGGGAACTCCATTGCTGCAAAACCATCCACTACATCTTGCACCTTGCCCAGAGTCACAGTCCTTTATAGCAGGATGTGACTAGTAGCACTTGCATCACAGCAACTTCTAGAGTGGATTTCCCAACTCCAAATTGATTCTCAACTGATTGGTGGCAATCTGGCGTTGCCAGCTTCCACAAAGCACTTGCCACTCTCTTCTCCACTGTCAATGCAGATGTCATTTTGGTGTTGCTGTGCCAGAGGGCGTGGGTGAGCTCTGCACACACACATTTAGGAACATGGTTTTATGCATCTGAAAATTCATCATCTAATCCCTGCATGATGATGTGATTGCACCAGTCAGTGCTCTTTTTTCAGCCCCAGAACTGGTGCTCCACCATCTGCTCTGTGAATGCCACCGACAACTTTGTATTGTTTCTTTCTAGGCTCCCCAACAAGCTAGTCTCTAAGGAATAGGCGTGTTCCCCACGGCTCCTTTAGTGGTTCTGCAGATACTACAGGATCAGGTGACCATGCTCGCAAAGCTCATCATAATACTGAGAGCTGGGCAGAATCCATGCTTCTCACGTAGATGGCAGATATACAGAACTTTTGAAAAGAGGCCCAAGACGTTATGTGCTACAGATCAAATTATGCACTGATACAAGTGCTGGTAATGAGGACATGCACTGCTGACACAAGGAGAATAGCATGGACATGCAAAAGTGATTTAATTACTGTGGTAGCTGTCTGTCGACGTAATTAAGGTCAACTTAGGAGGCCTGTCTACACTGGGGCGAGATTTAAAGTCAACACTGAGCCACTGAATTAATAAAATCAGAGGAGTGTGGTCATGCCACACACCTTACACTGGGTTTTTGTGTCTCCACTGCTTGCCAGTAGGTCGAATGTAAAAGTATTGCACTGTGGGTAGCTATCCCACAGTGCAACAGAGCTCTGTGGCTTGTGGGAAGTCAGCCATCCTTCCATGATGCAATGTGCCCTCTCCCCCGCCCTTCTTCTCACAAACAAACAAGCAGGAAAAGCTCAGATGCCATTATCTGCTCAGGTGAAAAGCTCTCCACACTGCCCAAGCAGGAAATAGAATTCAAACCTTCTGATGCCTGCAGGCAGGGGAGGAACTATTTGCTGATGACGTGGCCAAGGTGCAGCAGACCAGGAACGACAGAGTTGCAAGAACAGGAGATTCTGGGATAGATGCCAGAGGTCAGTAGCATCTCATTAAACTGCTCTCTGTCTACACTGACATTAATTCGAATGATCAAAGTCGACTAAACGGCTACACCTCCTGCGAGGGTGGAGTTAGGACGACGACCTACGGCATCATTTAGTTTGCCTCTATAGCTGTGTCAGTATCGATGCAAGCTGTAGAGGGTCAACGCAAATGGCGTTACGTCGACCTCTGCTCTCAGTGCTACTCACAGCCCCCAAAACAGAGATTTCATCCTTTCTCTGAGATAGATCCCAGCCAACCTAAAGAGTGGAAGCAAAAGTCTGTGAAGGAAAGGAAGCACCAATCTACCCAAAGCTATACTCCTGCATTCTGGGACCTCCATCAGCCCACAAATAACTCTTGTGAGAGGATTCCCTGTGAACCACCTTACCAAGACCATGGGAGATACCCCAAATTGGGGGTGTACCTTGGGCCCTAGATTATTTTAATCTGGTTTTGGAGGCAAACATAAACTGTGTTCAACATCTGGGTTTCTGAAACACTGTGACACGTGGCTTGTTGTTCTATATTTACAATGGTTAATTTTCATAGTGTAGGCAAGGATTTGCTGGGTTGTTTTGGAGTTCACTAATAAGTAAGTGGAAATGTAGGAAGAAAACTTAGTTAGTGGGATTTTATGAACCAGGAGCTTGCAGCCTTTTGCAGCATAATATGGGAGAGTTAAAGAAACAGATCTGGTATTCCTGATTTCTTCTGTACTTTATAGCTCTGATACAGTAATTTTAAAAATTACTTTTGTGTTGTCCTCCCATCACTTTTATAGACATTTTAATAAATATTTCTACAACTCTGCATTACATGTACAATATCAAGTTTTGTAACAGCAATAAATTCATGTCTACTATGTACCATTAAAAATTTTAAATTTCAGAGATTCATAGATTTTTAAGACCCAGAAGGCCTCAAATATAGAGCAGAAAGGGTTATTCATCACTTCTTCTTTTGCATTATCATTGACAATTCTACTGTGTCCATCTAGTAATGGACCAATATCACTGTCCGGATTCCTCTTAGTCCTGATATATGAACAGTACTCCTGTTCTTGTCCTTAATTCTGCTGGCCATAGAGTTCTCTTTGGTATTTGTCCTCTTCCCTTATATGTGTTTTACAATTCCTCATTTCTAATATATACTAATTTTTATCAATTTTCCTTTTTTAACCATTTGTTAATTATTTTTGTTTAAGAAAATTATTGCTGCATTCATTCCCCCTCTTCAGCTAAGTTTCTCTGTAACAAGCAGAGATAGCCTTCTTTCTTGATAGTATCTTCTTACGCAACTTGTAAAATGTTTTTAAATTGTTTTCAATTATCTATCATATTTTTCTGTTTAAATTTTTCTTCCTGGTTGATTGTTAATTGTTTTCAGCTTTGTAAAATTGGCCCTTTAAAGCACCATGTATTTATTTATTAGTATTTGGGAGATGATTCTATTTTCACGTTAAAAAAATGTAATCAAGCCAAGACATTGCATGTAAACAAACACTAATTTTTAATTCTGTGATCAAGTTCTCTGTTAAGAAGAGTCTTAATATAGATTTCCTCTGTATTGAATCCAACGCTTTTTTGGTTAGGATATTCTAATCTATAATTTTTAGAAATTCCAAGGCTATTTTAGTACTGGCTGAACAAGACCTCCAGGATATATCACTTAGCCCTAGTCTACACTTAGCGCTGTTTTTGGCGGCAGTTGACAGGAGATAATCCTGCCTACACACTTCAGTAAGCCAACAGGAAATGGCATCCAGTTGGCGTACTGTAAGTTCGATTACAGAGCTGGTGTTCCGGCTCCTGTTTGGTTATCAATTTAGCGCGTGTACACAGATGCCTCAGTTGAAAACTGAAGATAGTCCTGACGGCGGTGACTTTGACCCTGTCAGTATAGACTTGACCTTAGATTGAAATCTCCCATGCTAGCACAGCTATCTCCTCTGCAATATGGATAGGTACTTAAGGAGCTGGTGATCCTTTTCCCCAGTGTGACTTGGTGTTCTGTAGAAGACATAAACGGATATGCCATGCTGTGCTTTATAAGTTAAAACATTGATCCACAAGCATTCAAGATAATTTCTTCCAAGATGTCAGTAACTTGGAAACAGGTAATGTCATTTTTGTGAAGTGCCATTTCCATTTCCCACTTGATCCTTAACAGTCATGAAGATTTTCTCACCAGGTTTCACCAGTACCACCAAGGTCAAATTTATGCCTATAAATAAGCAGTTCAAGTTCTTGCTTATAATTTAGGCTCCTAGCATTGGGGTTAGGCAATTAAAGTATTTATCTCCATGTCTCTTGATACCTTGAATAATTTTGTTCTTGCCATTTTGATTTTCTGCTAAATGAATGCTCAATTGTTCTTCCTTTCATTTTCTCCTACTGGTGTTAAAGGCTTTCCTGACTATTTTATCCAGGCTGTCCATTAGAAAATTGATTGCATTCTACAATGATAGAGACCATTTAAACGCTATGGCTCTCTTCGACCATAGAAAGAGGACCAATATTCTGTAAAACCAAAACTTTATACCACTTAATTAGCCAGGGTTGACTTCCAGAATCTTCTATCTTTCATCTTCCTTGGCTTGTGGGATAGTAAAAATCTCTGAGAAGATCACTTGGATATACTTCTCCTTCAGAACCCTCCCAAGTTCTTTGAATAGTCTATCATCTCTCAGGTATACATGAAATAATGTTAGTGCTGAAATGAACCATCGCCCAGGTCTTCAGAAGTCTGTCTGTTCTTGTGTTCAGTTCTCATGTCTTGGCTAAGGAAAATAGCATATCCTCATTATCCATCTGTCCCTTGCAAAACATTATTTCTGTTCTTCTTATCATAGAATGTCCAACAAGGATCATCTGTCTTTGTTGGCTATTTGGAGATCTCTATGTAGATATACTTGATAGTTTTGTGGGTGGAGCTGAGCAGCCTTCCTCAGATATGTCCTTATAACTCTCTGTTCCATTTGCCAGCTGGAGCTTCTCATATATTTTCTTCATGTTCCACACTGAGATCTGATAATGACTGAAAACTTCTAGCTGTTTGGTGTTTCTCATGGCCCTTCTCTCTGAAGGTCACAGCCTGCCCATCTTCATCTGCCTTCAGTTATGCAGAATTCTGCCTCACACTCTTGATTCTGGTAGTTATGAACTGCAAGGCCTCCTCTCTCATTTCCATTCTCACTGGTTTCTTGGTCACCATTTCTATTCATAAATCTACATGACAGATTAGAACTGAGACTTTGGTGTTTGTTTCTTTAAAGTCTGTTCTTTCACTTAATTAGTTTTCACCTGTCAAAAGGTACTCTGAAAAGATTCATAGACTTCTAGTATTTTATGTAAAATAAATACAGATACCTATTGTGACTAGGCAAGGTTTTTTCATCTCTATATTTATAAAAATAAATGCACATCATAAAAATATTCACAAAAATAAAAAAATTAAAAGAAATGGAAAGATGTATAGCCTGTATTAAGTTATTAAGTCAGGCATTTCAAGACAGACAGAATGAATCAGGAATGACTACACTTAGGGTGCATCTATACTTACAAATTAAGTTGTCTTAATTTAATCTGCGTCTACACTGAACTTTCCTTAATTCGACTTAAGATGCTCCTTAAGTCGAATTAAGGAAAAGTTAGTTCAAATTAATAACACCTTGTTTTAATTCGAACTAGTGCTTAAGTCAAGTTTATTAAGTTGACTTAAGCCAGTGGAGATGTGGAGTAGTGCCTAGGTGGATCTTTTAAAGTCGACTTAAAATGTTAAGTCGACTTAATAAGGCCAAAAAGAGGCCTCGTCTACACTTGAAAAGTTGTCGACTTTTGTTAAATCGACTTAATAAGGTCCACTTTAAGCCAACTTAAAGTCGACTTCATAAAGTCGATCTAACTTTTCAAGTGCAGACATAGCCTTAGATCCATATGATAAAAATAAATGCATGGTATTACTTTTATAATAGAATTCATATTTACAGAAACCCCTAACTTGTAATTCCTCAATTGTGCAGTATCCTCTTGTCATATTCCATATATCAGACACAGGCTTTTACTGCTTATTAAAATAACTTATATTGTCAACAACTATATTTACCTTTAATTAAAACAATCAGTAACGAAAAGTTATTTTTTTTTCTTAAGCCTTTTGAAACACTATCTTTTGTTTAAGCTATCTGTTAAAACTGGCTTATTTAAAAAAATCAATTTTTTATAATTATTGTTTCAATCCAGGTAATGTCAACGTAATTAGTGGTCCCCTTGTAGTTTCATCTGGGTACACTATTCTTCCTTTCATGTGTAGTGTTTGCGGTATGTTATATGTAATACTGTATTTTAACACAAAAATCCCTCCATTTTAGTGATGGCTAAAGTAATTCCTGTACATATTATATTTTTCAGTTTCAGTTACTGTCAGTGTCATGCATGATATAAGAAAAGGTGTTGTTATAAATGCAAGGTATTAGCACTATAAATAATCTTGAGACTTTGGAGACAAATAAATCAGCTAGCTATGCTGCAATTTCAACCTCACGTTTCACTAACTTTCAAAACATGTTGTCCCTTCGTGACCCTACTGTCTCAATGCCTGCTTGTTTCTAATTTTTTTTTAACTTTTTTGCTATTATGAAATTTAATTTGCTACCTTATCCTCCATTAAATGTGATCTACCAAGAAAAAAACCCAGTGTGTGCCTTTTTGTGCTTGCTTAAGGTGCATAAAGACACTCTGAAAGATCAGAAACATCAGGTCTTAGCTTTCCTTTTTTTTTTGTTTTCTGGAGAACGACTTGCCTGATGTGCAATAGTTTTTCTCAACCCTTAAGATTTTGACATAGAAAAAGTGTAGACACCTATACTAGAGTTTTTAAGCAAAGCTAATTGATTGTTTGCTATCTCAAGTTAATTAGCATATGTGTACATGCTAGTCTACACATCCCACAAATGTTTGTCCAGTACATAGGACTCAGGCTAGGGTAAATCACAAACATCTGTGTCCTAAAAAAAAAAAAAAAAGTTTTATCATAACTGTGGGTGAGCACTTATATAATAACAAATAAGTACAACCAAAGAATAACCACAAATCTCACTATATAGAGTCAGAGAACTGGAAGGGACCATGGCTATGTCTACACTTGTTAATTTAAGTTGACTTTAACTAAGTCGACTTAACTAAGTTGACTTTAAGTCGACTTAGTTAAGTTGACTTAGTATGTCTACACTTGAAATTAAAGTCAAGTTAAAGGGGAACTTAGAAAGTCGACCTAGAGTGTCCACATTGGATGCCTAGGTCGACTTCTAGGAGCTTAGGGGGATCTAGGGGTGGACCACGGGGGCAGGCTCCCCCTGTGCCCGCCCCAGCAGGGAGGGCATTGGTGTAGTCCTGGGGTAGCCCTAAGTCGACTTAGGGCTACCCCACATCTACACTGGCTTAAGTCGACTCTAGGGAATCGACTTAAGCCTTAGGTCTAATAGGAAGGTGGTGTTATAAAGTCGACTTAATTTTAATTAAATCGACTTTATTTTCTTTAAGTTGACTTAAGCAAGCTGCTTAAGTCAACTTAAGGAAACTGTAGTGTAGATGCAGGGTAAATTAAGTCGACTTAAGCAAGCTTAAGTCGACTTAATTTACCAGTGTAGACACAGCCCATGAGAGGTCATCAAATCCAGTCCCCTGCACTCATGGCAGGACCAAGTAACATCTATTCTAGACCATACCTGTCAGGTGTTTCTCTAAACTGCTCTTAAAAACTTCCAATGATGGAGATTCCACAACCTATCTAAGCAACGTATCCTAGTGGCTGATCACCCTGATAGCTAGGAATTTTTTCCTAATGTCCAACCTAAACCTTCCTTCCTATAATTTAACTCCATTGCTTATTGTCCTATCATCAGTGGTTAAGGAGAATAATTTTTCTCTCTCCTCCTTGTAACAGTCTTTTAGGTACTTGAAAACTGTTATCATGTTCCCTCTCAGTGTCCTCTTCTCTGACAAAACAAACCCACCTCTTTCAATTTTCCTTCATAAGTCAAGTTCCAGACCTTTAATCATCCTTGTTTCTCTTCTCTGGACTTTCTCCAATTTGTCCACATCTTTCCTAAAATGAGGCACCCAGAACTGGACACTATACTCTAGTTGAGGCCTAATCAGCATGGAGTAGAGTGGAAGAATTCCTTTTTGGGTCTTACTTACAATACTTCTGTTAATATATCCCAGAATGATGTTTACCTTTTTTTGCAGCAGAATTACACAGTTGACTCATATTTAGCTTGTGGACCACTATGACATCCAGATCCCTTTCTGCAGTACTCCTTCCTAGACAGTCATTTCCCATTTTGTATGTGTGCAACTGAATGTTCTTTCCTAAGTGTAGTACTTTGCATTTGTCCTTATTAAATTTAATTCTATTTACCTCAGACCATTTCACCAGTTAGTCCAAATCATTTTGAATTGTGATTCTATCCTCCAAAGCACTTGCAACCCTTCCCAACTTAGAATCATCTGCAAACTGTATAAGTGTTCTCTCTGTCTATGCCATTATCTAAATCATTGATGAAAATATTGAACAGAACCAGACCCAGAACTGATCCCTGTTGTACCCTGCTCATTATGCCCTTCTCTGGGAGTGGTTATCCAAACAGTTATGTACCCATTGTATAATAGCTCCGTCTAGATTGTACTCCCCTAGGCTATGTCTACACTAGAAAAGTTAAGTTGACCTTATTAAGTCATCTTAAAGTCGACCTTATTAAGTCCACTTAACAAAAAGTCGACTTAACTTTTCTAGTGTAGACATAGCCCCTTTTTGACCTTATTAAGTCGACTTGACACTTTAGCATTAAGTCAACCTAAAACTAGGTGTTATTAAGTTGACTTAACTTTTCCTTAAGTTGACTTCAGGAAAGCCCAGTGTGGACGCGGAGTAGTTTAGGTCGACTTAAGCCTCCTTAAGTTGACCTAACTTGTAAGTGTAGACGCACCCCTAGTTTGTTAATGAGAAGATGATGTGAGACCATATCAAAAGCCTTACTAAAGTCTAGATATACTACACCTACTGCTTCCTCTCTATCCACAAGGCTTGTTACCTCATCATAGAAAGCTATCAGGTTGGTTTGTCAGGATCTGTTCTTGATAAATCCATGCTGACTATCCCTTATCACCTTATTCTCTTTTAGATGTTTTCAAATTGATTCCTTAATTTCTTGCTCCATTATCTTTCCGGGAATAGAAATTAAGCTGACTGTCTGTAATTCCCTGGGTTGTCCTTATTACCTTTTTTATAGATGGGCACTATATTTGCCCTTTTCTAGTGCTCTGGATTCTCTCCCATCTTCATGCCTTTTCAAAGATAATAGCTAATAGCTCAGATATGTCCTGAGTCAGGTCCTTGAGTATTTTAGGGTTCATATCATCAGGCCCTGGTGACTTGTCTAAGTCATTTTTAACTCGTTCTTTCCCCATTTTAGCTTTTGATCCAAGCCCATTTTTACTGCCATTCACTACGTTAAGTGTCCAATTGCCATCAGCCTTTTTGTGAACAAATAAAGTCATTAAGTTCCTCTGCCACTCCACATTTTCTGTTGTTGTTTTTCCCTCTTTATTGAGTAATGGTCCTACATTGTCCTTAGTCTTCCTTTTGTTTCTAATGTATATGAAAAATGTTTTCTTGTTACCCTTTATGCTTTCAGCTCATTTGATCTCGGTTTGTGCCTTGGGCTTTCTAATTTTTCCCTTACATAATTGTGTTATTTGGTTAGTCATTCTTTGTAATGTGACTTAGTTTCCACTTTTTGTAGGATTCTTTTTATTTTTAGATTATTAAAAATCTCCTGGTTAAACCAGGGTGGTCTCTTGCCATCCTTCCCATCTTTCTTATGCAGTGGAATAGTTTGCTCTTATGCCCTTAATAAAGTCTCTTTAAAAAACTGCCAACTGTCTTCCTATGTTTTTCCTCTTCAGAACTAAATGCAGAACTTATTTCCTTGACTTGGTCTTTACTCCAGTAAAGCTCCAATCCTTCAAAGATGTACACACAGGCTTAATTTTAAACACTGGAAGTAGTTCTACTGACTTTAAAGGGATACTCACAATATGTAAAATTAAGCACACATGTAAGTCTTTGGAGAACTAGCCTGGGTCCTAAGTATGCATAGATACATACTGTATTTGTTTATATCTATATAAAAGTAGCCTACTTACTCTTATGGTTTTACCCCCAGAGGAAAGGAGGGAGGCATTGAGATAGATGGTTCATCAATTTCCTTTCAACATCTAGGAGGCACTCAAATATTGTGATGATGAGAGCTGTACCAATAGCTGAAAGGTATATAAATAGACTCTTTGGTACAAGAACACAGTTAACACTTTGTCATCTTTTCTACTAGACAATCTGGACTTTATGGTGAATAAAGAAGAACACAAAATACTTACTCCTGTATCATACTGGCCCACATTGCCACCCTATTTCTTGAATTCAGTGCTTTGGATTATCTTCTCCTTTAAAAACTAAAACCAACAACCACTCCCTCCCCCTTTTTTATCCATCATTTCTTCATTGTGTCAGTTCAAGGCTGGATTGGAGAGGCCATGATCAGGTGCTACCTGCATGGATGTAACCCTAGAGGACAGCACACAGAACTGTCAATATAGCTTCTACCAGTGTCATTTATATAGGTGAACTAAAAGCTGGTCTATGCCAGGAAAATGACCCATAGCTGACAATGTTTCTCACTTGCCCCAAGTGTCTCATGCACAAAACAGAGTAGGTGTTCATCTAGATAGGACAAACCTACTTGTTAGAGAAAGTGTGATAGATACCATGTCATTATTTTAGATAATTTTTGTAAAATTCCACACTAATAGCTGCTTTGATGGTCACACTATGGCAGATGAGGCTCCTTTTATCTCAATTAAACCTGCTTTTCAAGTGCTTTCTGTCCTGCTGTAGTCGTTCTGCTTTAATAGCCGCAGGCTTTGGATTTTGGACCTGTTTCCGTTGCCTCACTCAGTCTGGTGACTCCTGAGACTGGGATGTTTTTCTTTTCCAGATACTGTTAACTTAATTAACCTGGAGGATCTGAGCAATTATTTTCCCAGACCTATTCCTGAAACATGGACTCCTACATAGAGGTGCCGATATATTTTGAAAAACAGTGGAAGATGGTGACAAGGATTAATCAAAATGCACCAAAATTGGTATCTACTGCAGGCAAGGGAAGTGGAATAATGTCATTCTTCTCTCCCCATAGAAAGAAAGTAAAAGGTTATTATGAAAGTCCCTGTGCCAGGGCTTGTGAAACAGACTCGTTAACTAAGATGTGACCAGTTCCCAACCAGCCACCAGGGCATGAGAGCAGGATCAGCTAGACAGGCAGAGACAGGGCCTGTATAAAGTCAGGTAGCTGGCAACAGAGGGACTGCAGGCAGATTGCAGTCACTCCCTGAGTGGAGGGAGTTTGTAGGCTGACTAATACAGAGTGGTGGGCAGGGGGGAGCCAAATATGTGGGAAGTGGACAGGTAATAGCAGCAACTGAGTTAAAGGAAATAGCATGGGGCTGCTATTTGTAGGATTCCTGGGTTGGTGTCTGGACTAGAGAGTGGTCCTGGATTGGCTCTGCTTCCCAGCCACCAGTAGAATGGCCAAAGAACTTGATGAGAACTCAATCCAGAAACAGGACTGCAGAAAGGCCCATTGGCCCTTTTATCCCAGAAGAGGAAACACTGAGTGACCTAGCTGGCAGTCTGAGTCACGAAGGAGATGGTGAGTATTGTCTTGGAGCAAGAAGAGCTGCAAACCAAGCAGGCTAGCAGCATGTAAACTGTGGCTTGTGGGAGTAGGAGTGAAGGGAGAGGTTTGGGCCTACAGCTAATCCCTTGACAGTGACCAGGAGAAGGTGCCAGCCCACCAATAAGTGGTGCACCCCATTACACGGACACTTGATAATTCACACAGAAAAGACAGATTTAAACCAATGATGTAGAGCGATGCCTCCCTTACTAAGTCATCACTATTTAAACAGCGTGTCTCATCATTCATCTCCCTCTATTCATGATCACATGGAACAGTGCTTCTCCTCAGTCATGACCACACACTGTCTGTGGCAATTACAGCAATTGCTAATGTTGCAAAGTCATACTAGTCAAGGGTTTATTTAAGGCCTCCTTTAGTCCAATACTTCCAATCACATTGTCTACTTTTGCTCTTTATTTCATCTCTCCCTCCCGTCTGTTCAATTTCTATTAGAGCTGGCTACTCTCTTTTCCACCCCAGCCTTCTATGGATCACTAGTGATGTAGTACTCTACATTAATACAGTATAAATAGCTAAAATTAAACCAGGGCTGCCAAAATCAATAAACAAAGAACTGTTTGTGATGCAAGAACCTTGATATATTTTGTATATATTTACTTAGGCTCTTGCAAAATTCAGTAATTCACCATGGTTTGCCCAGTCAAGGAAATTGTACTCTCTATTTGGGCATCGTACTACTTCAGCCAAATGAATTGTATTTGATAATGACATAATAAATAGAAATGCCCATCTGAATGGAGTTCCTTGTTGATTCAGTCAGCACTAAGCTCAGAGCCAATAGGGAAATCATGGAACAGAAAGGCTAGAGAAATGGAGTCTTTCTGACTGCCACTTATTCAATAGTTGTGTAACCTCCCTGGTGCCTGTGTTTCAATCTGCATTGGTAAACTGGGGATCGTGTTACTTTTCATGCTTTGTAAGCACTTTGGGTCCATCTACACTGGCAATTTAGGTCGACTTAAGGAGGCTTAAGTCGACCTAAACAAAGCTGCGTCCAAACTGGGCTTTTATAAAGTCGACAATAACACCTCATTTTAGGTCAACTTAAGCCTTAAATCAACTCCTGAAGTCGACTTAAAGCCAGTGTGGATGGGGATTAGCGTCTGAGTCAATTTTATTAAGTCGACTTAAAGCATTAAGTCGACTTAATAAGGTCGACAAGGGGCTATGTCTACATTAGAAAAGTTAAGTCGTCTTTAAGTTGACTTAAAGTTGACCTTATTAAGTCGACTTAACAAAGTTGACTTAACTTTTCTAGTGTAGACATAGCCTTTGAGAGCCTCAAACAACTGCTGTCTAATATTCAATGCGTACGTTGCTTCTTGTTTGAGTGTGATATTCTAGTGAAGAAATAATCCTTCTTAATGTGTCAGGGTGGTTGAAAGAGGCATAACACTGTACACTGACCAGAGAGGGGAAAACAGAAATCTTTGCGGAGAAGTGGAAAGAGACATGTGGGGAATTAATATACTTGCATATAGTATGTGTAACAGAACGGGGAATTGCACTACTGTGTTTTGGCCTATTGATTTCTGTAAAGCAAGTTTCATGTATAGCCAAACCACAAAAAGACTTCCTTAATATGATCTCAGTGTATCAGGATTACATAAATTTCTGTTTTTAGATGGCAATATCGGTAACAGTTCATCACAGAATGGCATGGTTTTCAGAGCACAAGACTGACAAGCACTCGGTTTGTCTTTCACTTCCATCTGAGCTATATTAAACAGGACTTATAGCCTTATAAATATCAAATTGCAAGCTAATGACTCATGATCAGAGCATGAGGTCAGTCAGTCATTCTCCACTGACCTTTAGGGGAAAATATAATGAAAGGCAGAAAATAGTATTAGCTTATAGTCCCAGTGCTTAATTTGTGCCAGGGCCTGCACCTGTAGGCTTTGCAGTGTATAGCCCTGACACCGCTGGGCTTGCTGCATAAATTATGAATGTAAAAAAAATTGCTTGAATCCTGGAATCTTTTTTTTCCTATTGATCTTGTTCTTGCTTACCCTTGGTGAAAACTGGGTAAAATCCTCTTACAGGATTTCAAGAAAGTCTCCTACCTGCACTGAAGATTAAAAATTGTCATATAGTATAAACCCAAACTTAGACCTAATTAAAAATTTTTGTATCATTTTTTTCCAGGTAGTGGAACCTATATGCTGCAAAGAATGGATGATGATCTAATATTCTTTTCTTCCTTTCATAATCCAATGATTTATGGGGTCAGATTCTCTGCTTGTGCAAAGGGTCCATAAAACCAGTGGATATGCCTCTGGAATGGGGAAATCCAAAGTCAGCAAAGAGGAGTCCTGTATGATGCAGTATGGTTGGAGCACCAACATGCTGTGGCTATTTTCATTTGACTACCCAGCTCTTTGGTGACATCAACATCTGTCATACTTTAGAACAGCTGGCTATATTAGAGCTAGGCCTGGTGTGGAATCAGCCTCAGGCTTAGGAGGCCGTACCTGGTTCCTTTGCCGTCTTCATGCTTCATAAATAATTAATGCAGCTAGACAATAAATCTGTTAGTCTTTAAAAGCGCCACAGGATTCTGTTGTTTTTCTGCAAATAGACTAACACGGCTCCCCCTTTAGAACTTGACTTCCCTTTTCTTTATAATGGTGTGTGGTGGGGGGTTGGGGTTTTTGGTAATTTCTTTTATTGTAAAGTTGAATTAATGCTGGTAAAGGTGCCTAGTTGGGAACCTTGTGGCCTTAAGCCACAAAAGCAGTTTTTCCCAGTGATTAAAATCATCCAGTGGCGGAAAGATTTCACTGTTTATGTTTTGCCTACACTACTTACAAAATACTCGGATGACCAAAATATCACTCAAATGCCTAGTGCTTAAGCAATGCTTTAAGGTTCTGCATGCAGAAGTGTCCGATGCGCTGAGAACAGATACATATAATGGTCACATTTTTTATATTAAGCTTCAATTTATAACTGGTTTATAAAGAATTAATAACTGATTGCTGTTTTAAATAGTTAATTGTTATGCAATTTTTATTTATTGTTTGTATTGTGGTATCATTTGCCACCCCAATTTTGGTACAGAACTTTATTGCTTTAAGCACTCCAGACAGGTTAGATCAATATGAACATAGCTTGTAACCATTGGTAACATCTGCTGATGCGCTTATACCATATATTACATGTCTGTAACGCGTCTTCAGTTCATCATTTGTTAACCTTTTACCTGCCATTTATAAATAGAACTAGCTGAAAGTGTGACAAATAAAATCCACTCTCCATGTTGTGGAATAAATAAACAAAATAAAAATGACCCATTTCTGGTTCACAAATAATTTCAAGCAGTACAAAAAGCAGAAAAACTCAGAGCTTTCAGTAATGTCCATTTGGGTTCTGTAACAAAACTTACTGAAGACAAAGATCATCCAAATTTTGGTTGTTAAATACATTGTGTATTTTTGTGGTGAATTAGGAAGTTAAACTATCATTTGAAATCACCAGCAACAGGACATAAGTAAACTATAGTTCGTCAGAAAAAGGGAAACAGAGTAATATATTTAGCCGTAATCATTTCCCCTGTTTGAGAAATCTCCCTTGTTTTCCCCAGCCCTTCTTTCTCATTCTGAAATGAAAAAAAAGTGTGTCCAAAAAGCTTTTGATTCTGACACAAAGCTGACTGGACAATGTGAAAGCATTTCCGCGGTGTGTTGAATTGCATATAAAGCCATCTACTAGGACCCTTCCAAGGCAACATGCAAGTCTTCCCTACTATGCCACAGGAGAAGCTACTGGGCAAAACAATGCAGAGACAGAGGTAAAGTAAATGGGAGGGAAATGTCATCTGGAAAAAAATAAGTTTTCTACAGGTTTGTGGAGGCTGCTGGACAGCAAAATAGAGGGACCTTAAATCAGTGAACAAAACAGCAAAGTATTTTCATCATCCAAATGATTAAAAGGAGAGAGAGAAAGAGCTTTGCTGTAGGATGGCATGCATATCCCAGGAAGTGTTAATTCAACAATTCCTCTACAACTCCTACCGCACCCTCTCAGAAATGAAGGGGGGATGTTAAGAGAAGTTTGCAGTGAGACAGTATTTCTTAACAAAATTTAGTTTTTGTCAGCTCAGTGAAGACAGCAAATAGGTCTATTTCAAAACGCATTGATATAGTCAAACCAGCAGATGGTAGCTAAACTGAGGTAGTAGAAGAGAGACAGTCTGAATAAACAGATCGGCAACATAAGTAGATGAAGCTTATTTATGTCTGTGTTTGAATAGGTTCTGTACCAGGAAAAGTGTCTTCCTCTACCCCTTTTTGGTGAGAATTGAAGGTGATTGCCTTGTTATCCAGGGCAGTAATATTGTTAGTTGACCTTAAGAGTGTGTGTGGAACAGATACCTCTGTACAGCATGCATATACTTGTGTGTGTGTATAGCACATTTCTATTTAAACATAGAATGGCTGTGAAATGTATACTGTATGCATACTTTATATCGATTCTGTTTCATGCGTGCATAGGGTTAATTCAGTCACCCACCTGAAATCAACATCAGCTTAAAACTGCTGTGAGATGAAAAAGCGTGTATGTTTAGAGATAATACACCTGGATCTTGCTAAGTCAATGGGTATGGTGGTTAATGAATGATTAGCATTGGCACATGTCCATGCTATTTGAAATTCCTTTTTCTTTCTCTCTGGATTAGATTCTTAAAAGCGGAACCTTTTACATGGGTTTAACTCATTATTACTTGTATGCACAAATGATGATTTTCATGCTAACAAGTGATGCACAAAATGAGCACCCAGCAGTTTGGGTGTGCGTGTGATTTGGCAGCAAAGTTGTGTGTCCCAAATGAAGACTAGGATGAAGCCTTCTAAAATGTTGATTCAGCATGTTAATGGCTGCTGCCATGAGCTTTTGTTCCACCAGAGCTTTAGGGGTTACAGCATGTTGTATCGATGTTATGAAATGAAAAAAATGTGATAAAGCTGATGCATCTATGTGATAATTCAGCCAGACTTTATCATGCCACGACTCAGTGTAGAGGAGCAGTGAGGTCAAAACACCTAACTTGATTTAAGATTGATCTTGGTAAATTTATGGTGAGATGCTATGATGAGGTTGTCTGTGATGGCATATGGTCCATCTATGACTGCTTGTAGTAAATATCTCCAACAGCCAGAGATGAGACACTACTTGGGGAGGACTCTGAGTTACTACAGAAAATTTATTCTCAGATGCCCAAGGTGTAATTGATCATCATATTTAGGGTCAGAAAGAAATTTTCTCCCAGGTTGTATTGGTAGAGACCCTGAAGGCTTCTTTCTCTGCAGTGTGAGGTGTGTTTCTGATTTGAACTAGAGTCAATGTTGGATTTCTTACATCAAGATGTGAGGACTTCAGTAATTGAGCCAGAAGTTATCAGCCTACTACAGGAGTGGCTGGATGAGGTTTTGTGGCTGGCAATATGCTGTAGATAAGATTAGAGGATCATGATGGTCCCTTTTGGCCTTAAAGTCTATGGCTATGTCTACACTTGCACTTTTAAGTCGACTTTAACTAAGTCGACTTAGTGTGTCCACACTGAAAATTAAAGTTGACTTAAAGGGTCCACACTGGATGCTCTAGGTTGACTTTGTGGGGCTAGGGGGACCTTGGGCAGGTCCACGGTGGCGGGGGGGGGCACCTCCTGTGTACAATGGGGCAAAGGGGTACAGGGACCCTGGCAAGGCAGAGCCCTGTGTGTGATGCTGTCTGGATTTAGGGAAGCATTTATGATATTATTTTCTATGGATATCTCATAAATGCTATAATCCGTAGGAACTATGTCATGTTTGGTATCAATAGAAAGGTAGTAATTTGCTGGGAATGATTATATAGTTTATGTCTAGGAATTCTATTTTGATTAGAAGTTAAGAATTTGATGTTATATCCATACTTTAACTTGTGTCATTCTGGACAAATGCCTTAGATGGGAGGGTGTGAACAACCATTGTCTCCTTAATGTTAAGGAATCTGCCAGGTGACATGGTCCCAGGGAGTAAACTGATAAGCCATTAAGGACACAATGTTTGTATTTGGACCTATATTTGCACAGATGCAGGGCATAGCTCATAGAACTTCATTAGAATTGTAATAAAACTCATTCGCCACGTGATATTTTTCTGACAGTGACAAATGGATTTAAAAGCTCATGCACAATTTTGAGATAAGCATACAGGTTAACCAATTGGATGTGATGCTTTACATTCTGAGTATTTGTCTCCTCAGACTTTCATTTGGCTGAGTTTTAGTTACCTATTGTACTGACTGCTAGGGAGATGTGATTGTTTTCCACATCCTTATAGTATATGCAGCATTTGACCTTTCCTTTTTCATAATGAAAGGACAATTTAACTTTTCTTTTTCTTTTTTAGTTGAACGAATGTGGGTCAGCGGTTTCTGTTTATTTAGGGTGGACTGGATCAAAGCTAACCAGGTCCCAGATGTATCAAAATTTTAAGCACTCTCGACACTTTTTCTAGTCTCTCAAGACAATCTGTTGTTCATACTTCACTTTCCCTAAGAAACTTTTTCTCTTTGTCTGTGCAGCTAACACCAAACTTCTTCTAAATGTATTTTTGACCATCACTCCCTCCTGCTGTCTGTCTGGTGCCAGTGATAGCTTTGCTAATTCATGATTTGTGTGTACTCACACAAGTTATGTATAATTTATACACCTGCATTTTGCCCAGAGGCGGCTTTTGGGGTAGGCGAAGCAGGAACCTGCCTAGGGACCCTTCACTATCCCAAAAGCTGTGTCTGCCTCCCACCCTGCAGGACACATGCTAGACAGCCGGGACCCAGGGCTCCCTGGGGGTGGTCAGGGCCCTCAATGGGGTGCTAGGGCTGTGGGCATGTTTTGTGGCCTGCAGAGGGGCTGGCCACGGAGACCTGAGGCTGGCCATGGGGGGGGGGGTGTTTCAGAGGGCCTGATGGGGTGTCAGGGCTCCTCGGGGGTGGGGTTGAGTGGGGGGGCGCTGCAGCCAGCAGCGGGGATCCTAAAGGGGCTCCCACAGTGGGCCTTTGCCTGGGCCTCTGCTAACCTAAGGCCACCTCTGATTTTGCCCATGTAGTTGCATGCCTAACAGCAGGCCTGCAGTGGTCATGCGGTGGGTCTTTTATGCCACTTTTATTGCTACAGTGTGTTGAGACTCTCTAGTACTTTTCTATACTTAGGTTCCTCCCAAACAGTGAGCTCTAACAAACTGATGAGATGTTTTTTCCATTCAAAAGATTTTGAATGTTCCTCTCCACTGGCATTGTGTAATCTCAATGTACACAAAACAGTTTGGTTTTTAGTATTTCCACTTCCTTCTTTGCAGTGGTATTTTAATCAAGAGCTTTTGTTTTCGAAGGGTTGCCTTTCTATTAACTGTCTCTCCTGAGAGATTATTGTGATGGAAGCCATACAAGAGCCTATAAAGATAAACACAGTCATCATTTGCCTGTACAGCATGGTCCATGGTCCTGTAAACTCTCCCATTGGTGTTGGGTAGCTGGGAGGCCACATATCATGGACCCCTGGCAGGCAGGACAGAGGGTCACACTATTTGCTCAAGCATCTCTTTCACTGCTTTGTCCCATGGAATTCAATGAACAACATGTCACTTGAGTCTGCTGAAGCCTGTGGCTTAAAACAACCTTATTTTGAGCCTTTTCCATTTTCAGTTGCTCTTTAGGATAATTTCTGTCTGACTGTGCTGGGGCATTCATTTCTGTTTGCCAAGTGATTATAATTAGAGATATTTAAGAACCAGTCTTAATCCATCCTGGAGGCTGGGATTCAACTCCAACTGAAATGTCTTTGAAATGTACCTTGCTACTGGCCTTGATTCCAAAAGAAATTAATTCAGAAAAAAGCTGCTGAGGTGTTGGTCTTGTTAGTGGCCACTGGACTGTGTGGACGATCTCCAGAACTGTACTGGAACAGATTGTATGTAGGCTGTACAATGTGAGGTGATTCAGAGTACTTGTGTATTGTTATAAATGTCATCTTCTCACCTACAGGTTTCAAGATGCTGTTCCTCATTTTTCTCTTTTCTTTTTCCACTGGAGGAAAATGGCTGGGGTTCTGTTTATTATCTGTATGTACATAGTGGATGCCTCTGCCTTCAGAATCCAGCGCGTGGAAAGCACAGGTAATGGCGAAACTTGTACATAAAATTGGAGCTAGTGTTTTTCTTTTCCTATCTTATTTGATTTTTTTAAAGCGAGGCATTGGTGAACAATTGTGAAACAATTTTCTCTTGTTTTTGTAGATAACTGCCAGGATCACATGTATTTCAAAAACTACTTTGCGCTTGAAGGAGAACCTGTGATCCTGAAATGCCCTTCCTTCAGATACAAACACTTGGACTTTTCCAGTAACACTTGTAATCTGACATGGTCTAAAAATGATTCAAAAACGATGACCACAGGAGGAGATGAGGAACCAAGAATTAGGGCACAAGGTGATGCTCTTTGGTTTTTACCATCATCATTAGAGGACTCAGGACAATATATCTGCACTCGAAGGTAGGCATTTAAATAAAAATCCGGTCCAGTAAACTAAATAACTCTGTCTAAAAGACATTATTGGCTTGATCCAAAGCTTAGTGAAATCAGTGAAAGACCGACTATTTTCAGTGGGCTTTGGATCCGGCCATATCTTCACCAATCTGTAGTAAAGTTTGTAAAGTAAGTAAGTAAATATATGTTGATTGTGCCATAGCTTGAATGCTATAGTGTGAATCTAGCTTCTTATCAATAGTCACACTTGGAAGGTTTACAAATTTGAAAGGAGTTTTCAGGAAAGATCCAAAATCTGGTGGTCTGTTTGAATGACTGGAGCAGAAAAGAGGGAAATTTATACTGTAAGGAATAGGCAATTTTAAAATGTAAATATTTGAAGCTGTTTTTATAAAGGAACAGTAGAGCACAAATAAGCAAACATAATTTTCTTCTTGCAAACCATCTTTAAGGAATTTACCATGTTTTTCAGTACACTATGAGATTAAGATACTTGCAGACTATTATAGATCTCCCCCTCCATCTGATTAGCAATTATTTTGGTCCTGTTACTGATTAGCAATTTGATACTGATTAGCAATTATGTTTTAGAGCTATATTTGCAACACAGTAATGACATTATAACAATATTAGCAGTCATGTATGCAGCAGCAAACAACAGTGGGTGAATGTATGAGCCTGAACATTGAAAAAGAATCATTCAAGGCCCCTGATTTGCAAGAACACATACGCGGAACTTTTTTTTTCTATCAATGGCACTAATCCCCAAGCATTCAGTTAAGCATGTGCCTTTAAGTGTTTGCAAGATCAAGGTCTCAGAGGTAAATTTGTGGATTTACAGCACATCTTATCAGATATATTATGCTTAAAGCAATAATAGGCAAATTGCTTTTTTGTTTAATCTCCTGGGTTGGAAGCAATTGTTACAGAGGATATGAGACTGGGAATTAAAGTGAATGAGAACCTCCGAGAGAACCTCAGAATATCTTTCCAGTAGATGTAGTCTGTCTGGAAAGTCCTGCTTTGAAATTTACACAATCAAGAACCACATTGGGTGATACTGGAACTAGATGCTAAATAACCTAAGCATTTCAAAGCAGGGAATGGGTCCTTTTCTATGTTTTATAAAGTGCCATGTATACTTGTCACCATATAAATACCTGTTTTTAATAATAAAACACCAGCAGCCATGTTTTTAATAAGAGCTCTGACTCAGACTTCATATTAATTTCTTAGATTTCCAGCAGGAGACTCCACCACCTATACAGTACAATTCAGACCTTATTGACATGAATGGGCACAGGAGCACACAGTTCACATCACAGCTGCTGCTGTTCAGCAGGATACTTTTATTCTTGCAAAGTAGGGTTATCAGGGAAAGTTTAGATTACCTAGGTGAATGCAATGAACTCAGTGTTCAAAAGGAAAAGTTTGAAAGTTAAAGATAAACAGCCACCACCACAAAGCTTTCATGCTGCCAAAAACACCACTGGTAACTTCCCAGAGTACCTGCTCATGACCTATTATTGACTCAGGCTTACTTGCAGAAAGGAGAAGCAAGTTGGAAAGAGGTTAATTGGTGTGTCCAAGGTCACTGAGTAGAGAGTAGAATCTCCTAGTCCCCTACTTTAAGCACTGATTGCTGCCTTTGTACCGAATGAGGTATTCCCATATATAATCTTAATCTGTTGATGGTAAGAAAGGCATAACATGCTCAAACTATCCTGGCAGTCATTGGGCCACCAAAATTTAACCCAATTTGTCTGGCCTAGTGGAAGGGAATAACAGGTAAAGTCTGAGCTATGAGTTCTAGCTGAATTATTTCTGTTCATTGTGAAGAGAAATGAGACTCTCACCTGCATTTTGACAAGATTATTTATAACATTAGAATAGAGGCTAAAGACGAATGAGCATGGAAGCTAAAGTGGCTCAAATCTCTTAAAGTCTGTACTGAGTCATGATAGCAGGAAAGCATGAGGAAGCTGGTACTGCCCAGGCTGAGTTGGTTCTGTTGCTAAGCAGAAGATTTCAGTGGCTAGGTTTGTCAATCATGCATTTAGTGTTTGTGATGTGATTTTTTTCCTCTTTTTTGTGTGGGTACACACCTATTAACACCTGTCCTTCACATGCTTGCAGGAATTCCTCATATTGTGCTGATGTATCCATTCATCTAACAATCATGGAGAAAACTGCTGTGTATGAGATTTCCTATGATCAACTTCTCTACACCTTTACTTCTGGAAAACTTGTTTGCCCTGATCTGGAGGATTTCATACAAAAGGAAACAGACATGGAGCTAAAATGGTATAAGGTAGAACTTTCACTTCTTCTAGAGTGTTAGAATCATAGGCTATGTCCACACTAGAAAAAGTTAAGTCGACTTTGTTAAGTTGACCTAACCACCCTTAAGTCGACTTAATACGGTTGACTTAAGGGTTACTCCCCATCCACACCGTTCTTAAGTCGACTTAAGGAGTTGACTTAAGGCTTAAGTTGACCTAATGGGAGGTTCTTATTAGGTCGACCTAAGCTTTCATTAAGTCAACTTAAAGAATTTCTTAAGTCGACTTAATGAACGTCTGGTATAGGCAGGGAGTAATTTAGGTTGATTTAAGCGTCCTCAAATCGACCTAAATTGCTAGTGTAGACATACCCATAGAGTTTAAAGCCAGAAGAGACCACAGATCATATAGTCTGATCTGTGCATCACAGGCCACCCACACCTCTCAGCACTCGCAAAATAAACCTAACAACAGAAATTCTACCAAAGTATTAAGGTCCACAGGAGACTAGAAGATAATTTGCCCCAGGCAAAGAATAGGATGGAATGAGGTATACCAATGCCCAATCAAGTAGGAGAGAACCAGATAATCCTGGCAAATGATCCACACTCCCTCCTCTCTCCGCCCAATGCTGCATAGGAAGGCCAAATCTGACCTGGGGAAAGTTACTTCCTGGCTCTTATCAGTGAGAATCTGAGTATGTGAGCTCAAACTAGCCAGCTCAACACCTGAGAGAGAGAGAGAGACAGAATGCTTGATATACAGCATCAGAGCATCAGCCCACCCTGTTCTATATCCACCTCTTCCTATGACACCATATTATTTTCCCCTGCCAAGTTTAATAAGAATGTGACATGTTTCCAAATCCAGGTCTCCTTACACCCTGAGCTATTTTAACCACATGACCATTTTGCTGTTGTTATTTCTCTAGGATTCTGTGCCTTTGGAGGAAGAGAATAAAAACTTCAAAAGCTTGAAAGGCACAAACTTTCTCTACATCAGCTCTGTTTCATCAAGAGATGCTGGCTATTACACCTGTGAAATGCCTTTTACACACGGAAGCACACAATATAACATCACCAGAACTATTAAGCTGACGACTTTGGGTAAATATCCACCACTCAACAAAACAACTTGCCAGCATGGTTTTTGTCAATGAAATGTACAAAAGGGAGCTCATGTTAAGTCTCTCAGGGTTAGCTGCCAGGGAAACTGGGGTCTCAGAGCAGCATGCATGTGCTTACTTTTAATTATGGTCCAAAACAGTTTCACGGAGCTCCACAGGTGCTGCGGAGCTCAGCTCTTTGTGTGGCCAACAGCTGAGCTGTCACTGGGGTTAAGGAGCACATTTCTGGGAGGTAGAACCATCTGCTGAAAGTGCCTGTAGTTATTAAACTGAATAATTTATGTCACAAGAGTCAATGCAATTGTCTTCCTGGGGTTTAGGAAATAAAATATTTAGTTCAACTAATAGGGGATGGTGGGAAGAGGTATTCATCTAACTTCATCATTTTGTAAAATGATACAAATTGCCTTGCTTGCTGCACTAATAAACAAACATGAGGGCAGTCTTTAATTTAGTGCTATGTCAGTACACACCACAAACACCAGAGGGCAGAAGTATTTCACCTACTTAGGCCAGAATTTCGCAAGAAACATAGCTCTGTATTTATTCTACTGACACTGCATCTGCCTCAGCTCCTTCAGCCCTTCTTTTCTTGAATGGTCCCTGTCAGACTGCAGTGTTTAATCTCTCAGGGTGCGTCTACACTTATAAATTAAGTCGACTTAAACCTGCTTAAG
>ML685801.1:7425781-7441375 GCA_007922175.1 Pelusios castaneus
TTCTTCTTCTTCTTCTTCTTCTTCTTCTTCTTCTTCTTCTTCTTCTTCAAGAAAAAGAAATCTGGATCTTGTCCATCTTGTTTTTCCTCAAAGACCATGAATGAAAAAATGGACATAAAAACTGAAAAATCAGGCCATTAAACAATCAGGCTAAGCAAAATGGATGACATGAATGCACTGTCATGTGAGCAGTGTGGTTTATAATGGCTCCCACAGTGATTTTGGAAATCAATATTCAATAGATTTTCTAGTCATGCAGTGTTAGAAATCGAATGTGTCAAAGTCACAGAAATTGTGTTCTGGAAAAGTCAGATTTAAATAAAAGACAAATTCATTATTTTTGTTCCAGGGAAATTGTAGAAAATGATGAGAACTACATTGAAGTGCCACTGATTTTTGATCCAGTTAGAGAAATGGATTTTTATACAGATTTTAAATGTGATGCCCGGAATAGTCTTGGACACCAAGTGCTGCCAACACGAGTTAGACAAGGAGGTATGTATCTTGACTGCATGCTAGGGGGGAAAAAAGCACACTGTATTCGTTGCTGGCTGTGAAATGCAACTAAATTGAGTTTGACTAGCTGGGGCTGGACTCCAGCTATTGCTTGGCACATAACGGCTTCTTAATTTACCTACGTACTTGCTGAGAAGTACAGTGCTTTGATGTATCTCAGGCAGGAAATCCATTGCCCATTGTCTATATAGCAACTCCCTGTAGGTGACCTTAATGTCATTTAGCCAAGGTGTAAGGGTCTGCATGAGACGGATCCTGTTGCCGGATGGGGCCCAAGTTTAAAAAAAAATTAATGGGTGAAATTCTGGCTCCAGTGAAGTTAATGACAAACCTCCGTTGACTTCAAAAGGCCAGGATTTCACCCAGTGCCTCAAGTGAAACCAACAAATAAGTTTCCTTGGTTGTCTCACACAGACTGGCTCCAAAATATAAAAATATGAGAATTAAAACTGGCTTAATTATTTTGGTTCACGTTTGTATGGAGACAAGCCGGTAGTTTAGTTCAACTATGTTGTGGGGTAAAAGACCAGTGGACACCTGAATTAAGAAACAGCTGTGATAACAGTGTGAAATAATACTAATTTTTTTCTTTGCATGATATTGGTGGATGACTAAAGTTTGCTTTCTTGGTACTGGAAAGGCACAGCAAAATTTACAGCCTTAATCATAGTCACAATTCACTCATGTACACAATGATTTGGGGTTTACTGTTTTTGGTTGTTTTATTATATAGCTCACAGCTTCCTTGAATTGTTTAGGTACCTAGGCATTATAAAGATGAAAGAAATGCTATGGACAGAGACAGATCTTTCTGCTAGTTTTAATTCGTATGTGAAAGATAAATGGTAATGAGCTGCATTATAGTTTTCCATTGGAAAATATTTTTTCTTGAAAATCAACTTGACTTACAATAGTAAAATTTTCAGTTTTGTTCATGGCAATTTAAGGCTCTGATCATGCAGTCTTTCTTTTACATTATTCTGCTTGCCCATGGGATTAAAACCAATGGGATTATTCATGTGAGAAAGGGCTGCAGGATCAAACGCTTTTTGATTTTTCTTGGGAGGTTTTTCTGAATTTAATTTTTTTTAAAAATATACCTAACCACATTTTTTTCTGGATTTTTACAGCACCCAGTTTCCCCTTGTATCTAGCAGCAATTCCAGTAGCATTCACCTGCCTGATTTTGGGGGGATTATTCATGTACAAATACTGGAAGCAAAGAGCTGGTAACGGCTATACTATAGCCAAGTCGTAACTGGGAAAACCTGCTTTCATCTTCAACCATCACTGAAAAATTTTCATCTGGCCTGTACCTTAAATGGAACAAGAAGAAACATCTCAGCCCAGCCAGACTATTTTCTTGGAGGGTGGATATTAGTTATTTTCTCTTATCTGAAGTTTTGTGACGTTTTTAAACTGTAAATATGGTGTTTTTTTAATATAAATGACTATGTACAGAAAAAAGGCATATCATTATTCTACAGTGGAAGAGCAATACATGGGCTATTTGTAGTGCCAAGAATGTGTGCCTGTGAATCTCCGGTCTGGGAGGAGGCGAAAGAAAGGAGTTGTCCCTGCTTCTTGTAACTATTGTAATCTTGTCAGTTCAGTTATCATTAAGAAATGATTAAGAAGTGACTTAAGCATGCTAGTTCCCAGAAGAACAGTTCTACTCGGAGCAAAGGTATTGTTTGTTTGCACTGCCTCCTCTTATCTTTTCTTAGACTTCAAGAACCATGCTCCTCTCCACTGTCTTCATGGCAAAAGACGTTATTTTCATGCCTACTTATGGGGGGCTTTTTCACAGAAATCTCAAGTTTTGTTTGATCACGTTCTACATGAAATATTATTCACTTATATGTGCTTTCCAAAAGTGGCAAACAACTGCATCTACAACTGTAACAGACAAAGTAAAAAGAGTGGAGAATTCCATTTTACTTAGTCAGCAGAAGCCTGGTAGCTATAAATCCATAGACAAATGTAACATGTTTTTATCTTTGCTATGAAAACACTTGGGGGGGGACATTACTGTAGTCTGGGCCTGGAAATGCATTTTCCATGAATCACTTGGCTAATCCTTGCTTTGGTTCCTGGAAGTGATTTCACCACTAATAAAAAAATAAAAATAAAAAATACCCTAACCTTGTCTCAGAGTATCTACTTATTTTACGTACCACAGTAACATCTGGTGGGTCTGATTCATCAGTAAAAGTCAAGAATTAGTTCACTGAAATCAGTGAAGTTAGACAAGTGTAAAACTGCTCTGAGATCAGAATCTGTTTCAAAGTGTTGTTTTTTCAACTGAAATATATAAAGGAGCTAATCAAATGCATAAGGAACAAATCACAGCCCAGTTGGATCATTTAGCTTAATCCAGTGATACTCTATGACACATACCAGAGAAAGTTCCAAAGGGGTAACCGTGTTAGTCTAGTTCAGCAAAACAAACAAGGAGTCTTGTGGCACTTTTAAAGGTTAACAAATTTATTTATCGCATGAGCTTTCGTGGGAGAAAATCCCAGTTCATCAAATGAAGTGGGATCTCCCCCACAAAAACTCATGTGATAAATAAATGTATTAGTCTTTAAAAGTGCCACAAGACTCCTTGTTTGTTTTACACCAGACAGAGGAAGACAAATACTAAATAAATAAATATGTGACTTTCTGGCCTGGTAGAATTTCAGTGATTAAAATGAACATAGGGTCTTAATTATTCTTTCTCTTACAAGCAATAACATATGTGGGAAAGGAGAAACAGTTACATTGTATACAGTGGCTATGATGGTTTAGGTTGGACATTAGGAAAACCTTCCTACTTGTCAGGGTACTTAAGCACTGGAATAAATTGCCTACAGAGCTGAACTTAGTGAGTTTGTCCTCACACACAGTCATTTTAGGTTTGGAGATGATTTATACCTTCAAATCAGTGGGACTGCTATGGGTACCCACATCACCCCATAGTTTGTCAACATTTTTATAGCCCCCAGCTAAAACCTCTTCAACACATTATCAAGGATCTACAGTCTATCCTGAAAGACAATCCTTCATCTTCACAGACCTTGGCTGGCAGACCCATCCTTGCTTATAGACAGCCCCCCAAACTGAAGCAAATACCAGCAACTACACACCATACAACAGAAACACTAACCTGGGAACTTGTCCCTGCAATAAACCCCATTCCATTGCCAACTCTGCCCACATATCTAATCAAGTGACACCATCATAGGTCCTAATCACATCAGCCACGCCATCAGCAGCTCATTCGCCTGCCTATCTACTAATACAATATATGTGTTGCCATCAGGTGCCAACAATGCCTTCTGCCATGTACATTGGCCAAGCTGGATTGTCTCTATGCAAAGAATAAAAGGACACACATCAAACAATAAAAAATGGTAACATTCAAAAACCAGTAGAAGAGCACTTCAATCTCCCTTTGGCTTTAAACTAGGTTCGAAGGGGGAAGGTGACCAAAGCCCACAAGTAAGTCACAGGGAGGGAGACCTAGGGGAAGAGATGGAGCTTGGGGGGGTGCCGGGACTGTAACAACAGGGATAAAAGAGATGGTAGACAGAACTGGGGAGGAGGGGGGATCAAATCATTGTCTTAGGTGTCCTAATGAAGCCCTAATGCCTGAGGTGAGTGGGGAAGGAGGACACTGGGAGAAACTGCAAGGAGCAAGATGCAACAGGAGAGAGAATCGACAGGGCAAAGTAGGGCAATCGGCCCAGTATTTTAAATGTCTATACACAAATGCGAGGAGCCTGGGAAACAAGCAGGAAGAATTGGTAGTACTGGCACAGACAAGGAACTACGATGTAATTGGAATAACAGAGACATGGTGGGATAACTTGCATGACTGGAGCACCACCATGGATGGATATAAATTGTTCAGGAATGACAGGCAGGGAAGAAGAGGTGGAGGAGTAGTGCTATATGTAAAAGAGCTGTATGACTGCTTGGAGCTCCACTATGAAAGTGGAAACAAGCCGGTTGAAAGTCTGTGGGTTAGGTTTAAAGGAGACTGCAACAAGGGGGATGTTGTGGTGGGTGTCTGCTACAGACCGCCAGACCAGGAGGAGGAGGTGGATGAAGCGTTCTATGGACAACTAACAGAAGTTTCTAGATTGCAGGCCCTGGTTCTCAGGGGGACTTCAATTATCCTGACATCTGTTGGGAGGGCAATATAGCAGTGCACAGGCAAACCAGGAAGTTTTTGGAAGGTGTTGAGGACAACTTCCTGGTACAAATGCTGGAGGAACCAAGTAGGGGCTTTGCACCTCTAGACCTGCTGCTCACAAACAGAGAAGAATTGATCGAGGAAGTAGAAGTGAATGGCAACCTGGGCAGCGGTGACCATGAGATGGTAGAGTTCAAGATCCTGATCAATGGAAGAAAGGAAAGAAGCAGAACACACACTCCGGACTTCAGAAAAGCAGATTTTGGCTCCCTTAGGGAGCTGATGGACAGGATTCCTTGGGAGGCTGATCTGAAGGGGAAAGGCATTCCACATCTGGAATACTGTGTCCAATTTTGGGCTCTCCACTACAGAAAGGATGTGGACAAATTAGAAAGAGTCCAGCGGAGGGCAACGAAAATGATTAGGGGGCTGAGGCACATGATTTATGAGGAGAGACTGAAGGAACTAGGCTTATTTAATCTGCAGAAGAGAAGATTGAGGGGGGATTTGATCGCAACCCTCAGCTACTTGAAGGGGTTCTCCAAAGAGGAGGGAGCTAGGCTGTTCTCAGTGGTAATAGAGGACAGAACAAGGAGCAATGGTTTCAAATTGCAGCTGGGGATGTCGAGGTTGGATATTAGGAAAAACTTTCTCACTAGGAGGGTGGTGAAGCATTGGAATGGGTTACCTAGGAGGTGGTGGAATCTCTGTCTTTGGAGATATTTAAGGTCCAGTTAGATGAAACCCTGGCTGGGATGATTTAGTGGGAGTGGTCCTACTTTTAGCAGGGGGGTTGAACTAGATGACCTTATGAGGTCTCTTCCAGCCCTATGATTCTATAATACTCAGTAACACACTTGAAAGTTGCCATACATTGGCAAAAAAACTTCAAAAACAGACTTCAGTGGGAAACTGCAAAGCTGGAACTCATATGCTAACTTGACACTATCCGACTGGGGCTGAATAGAGACTGGGAATGGCTAGTCACTACAAAAAGAATGGTGCCTCTTTAGCATCTTCTCATCAACTGTTTTGAATGGGCCTCTTCCTCCCTGATTAAACTGACCTTGGTAGCACTTGCCCTCTTCATAATTGTAACTCACCCTTGCATAAGTTCCAGATGACAAAAGTTTATGCCCTCCCCCCGCAAGTAGTGGATTCTCTGTCACTGGAGATTTTTAAAAACAGGTCATCTAGTCCAGTCCCTGGCTCTTATGCAAAACTATGATTCTATCTAACTTCAAACAAGCTACTTAATTTAATCCAAACAATGTTCTGGGGGGTTCTCCTACTACTATTCAGACACTTTCCAATGTTAAACACCTATCATTTATTGACATTGCCCTTCCCACCACCAGAGACCACATCATTTACACCAAGCCCTCTGTCAAGGAGGGATAAGATCTCTCCACCCAACAATTATCCTGGCTCTACTAACTACAAACTCTACCTCAGCCTACCCTTTTCGACCTTCTGCATTAGTGGTCTAATTAGCTCTTTATTTCTCCCCAGCCATTCTAATCCACTAACTGAGCTTGGTCAAATACACTGGAGGGTAGTTAATTGGTGTTTAAGTAATCAGAGTTCTGGATCAGCTGTTGATTCCTAGTGCTCTACTACACACCTTCCCCCATTTTCTGATGGATGGAATTTTTTCTTTTCCTGAGCAATTCTGTCATTGCTGGAGATGTTATTCTTCTCAAATTTCTCTTTCCTCCAAGGGTGACATCTTGAGGCCCTTGTCTCTATGATGCCATGATTCTGTTTCATGAGACCCTCAAGAATCATAAGGGAGCCTATGTCAACCTAACTATGGATGCATCTACACTTACAAGTTAGGTCGACTTAAGGAGGTTTAAGTCGACCTAAACTACTCCGCATCCACACTGGGCTTTCCTTAAGTCGACTTAAGCATTTTCTTAAGTCGACTTAAGGAAAAATTAAGTTGACTTAACACCTCATTTTAGGTCAGCTTAAGCCAGTGTGGACGGAGGTTAGCACCTAAGTCCACCTTATTAGGTCGACTTAAAGTGTGAAGTCAACTTAATAAGGTAAAAAAGGGGCTATGTCTACACTAGAAAAGTTAAGTCGGCTTTTGTTAATAAAGTCAACTTAACTTTTCTTGTGTAGACATAGCCTATGTGTCTACATTACAATGATGTTCCCAGTTATGTAAGGTGCCCACTATATTGACTTAATAACTCCACCACCTCAAGAGGCTAGCTCTTAGGTTGGTGTAGTTCAGGTGAGGCTGTGTCTCTACTCACATCTCCTGTTGGCTGTCAGCCCTGCATGGGGCTCACAACTTGGTGCCCCACCACTGGGACTGACCAACTGGAGCCCTGCTGCTGCCTCTACTGAAAGATGGGATGAAGGAAGGAGAGAGTCTGACCCAGCCATGGATTTTCCTTCTCCCATCACCCCAATCCCTCATTAGAGGTGGCAACTGATTCTGGGCTGTCAGATATGGTGATGGGGTTCCAGCTGTAAGTGACCCACACTGTCATTTACATCAGTAGAAGTACTCCTGATGAGGAGAAAAACTGCAGTAATTACTGCGGTGGCTGTTTGTCAACCTAACTTAGGCTGACTGACTTTTGTAGTGTGGACAAGGCCTTCATCTTTAGGATGTCAATATACTAATAATTAAAGGCTACCACTGTAGGCAGACTTGTTTACATAAACTGTATAATATAAATAGTGTATATTTATCTGCATCATTGTAACCAAACGTATCAAAATCTGTATCAGTTGTTAATGTTATGGGAAAATGAAAAATAAATAGAAAAATAAACCACTTGGACCATGGTCTATGTGGAGTATGTGCTGGGGGCACAGCCTCACCATGCAATACCATTTGAGGATGGTCTGTAGCTGTTGGGATGGCAGGGGATGCTTGGGGAAGTGAGGAAGCGATAGTTTCAACGCTACTCCAGTGGAGGGCTTTGTTCCTGATATTATAATGAGCAAGGTTGTTTTTCATGTTCTAGGCAAACTAACCCAAACCTTCAGCTGTCCCTTGAACCCAACCCAGTCCTGTAGGTTGGGTCTACACTGTAAGCATGTCTGTGTTGGCTAGGTATGTGGTGTGGCAAAGTCAGGCCAGATGGCTTTAGAAGGGTAATTGAAGGCAGGTTTGTCAGCCCAGTGCTGAAAGCACTGTTCCCAGCAGGCAAAGGAGAAACAGCTGTGGGGCAATTAGGGGCACCTGGGCCTTGTTAAGGGCTGTTCCTGGCCCAATAAAAAGCCCCACCTCCACCAGCTCAGGTGTGGGAGTTTAGAGGAGAGGAGAAACAGAACGCAACGCAACGCAACGCAACGCAACGCAACGCAACGCAACGCAACGCGAAGCAGAGCCGAACAGAACAGCACCAGAGCAACATCAGAAAAGGTTAGAGGAAGGGAAGGAGACTAGGCTAGGCCTGGGAGGCTTGCCCCGTCCACTGCAGCAGGGGCAGCAGAATACTTCCCTTCTACAAGGGCTGAGTCCAGGGCAGTGAAGCCATGGCCCTGACAGGGAGAAGTGGGCTTGCCAGGGAGTCTGACTTACCATAGGCCCTACTACGCCAAGGGATTGGACATTAGGTGGCACGAGTTGGAGAGTACTCTGCCACAGTGGAAAAATATCACACACACACCCAGTCGACATAGCTCATCATTATTATTATAGTTTGTTGCTCCAAAACCACCTCCAAAACCTGCCATTGAGATCCCTGCATGGATACAAATATGTGGATCCGCATCCGCTCTGTATCTGCAAGAAATGGTCTGCGGATATCCTCATTGTATCTGCGGATGTGGATATCCACGGATATAATGCGGATATCCGTGGATTTGCAGGTCTTTACTGGCATTGTCAGTTATGACTCCTCAGGAGTGCAGGATGCTGGCAAGGGCATTACATTAGGTAATGTTCAAGTGTTTGACTTAGGCTGTGCCTACACTACAAAGTTCTGCTGGCAAAAATTTTGCTGGCAGACAGCCACCACTATAATAATAGTGGTGGTTCACATCCACACTGCTATCCCTTGGTCGGTGGAGTGCGTCCTCACTAGGACCACTTCCACCAACCTAAGTGGCAGAGTGGGGGAGCTGAGAGACCAAACTCTCAGCTCCCACAGGGATCCCACAGGGTCCCTATTGTCACACCCTCCTTGTGAGATCCTGACACCGTGGCTGCGGCCGTTGTGGGGTGGACGAACAGGGGCACACCTGTGCTTACCTTCCTCAGTGGCTCTAGTGCCCTGTGGACAGCAGCTGCTGCCAGGAAACTCCCAGCTGGAGCACCCCTGCCATCACCAATGGCTCCCCATGCCCTGCTCACAGGCTGAGCAGGGCAAGAAGAGCCAGCGGCAGCGGGGATTCAGCCACTGAGGCTCCCCAGTCCCCAGCAGCAAGGCATTCAGTTGCTGGGGCTAATCAGTCCTCAGCCAGGGGATTCAGCTGCCAGGGCTTGAGGTGGGCAGCCACCAGGGCTTGCAGCCTGGTATCAAGTTCACTACTCGGTTAAAGCAGAGAAATTGACAAGTATGACAGCTCTCCACTGTTCTAAATGGGCAGCGTGTCCACACTGACACTCTGCTGCTTTAGGCGTCCTGACAAAAGCCCTGTGCTGCTCGTTTAGGTGGGTTATTTTGTCGGCAAAACAGGGCAGTTTTGTTGGCAAAGAGGGACGCGCAGTGTGTATGCTAGGACTGTTTTGTTGACCAAAGCTGACTTTTGTTGAGATAACGTCCTAGTGTAGACAAGGCCTTAGACTCTCCACATTCCCACTTGGGGGCCTTTCTGAGCTTCCACTTAATCATACTGTCATCGTTCTTTGCCAACCCCGCTCTGTTTGATTTAGAATACACCGGTATGTTTGTGTGAGGTCAATGCCTGAGAGGCAGTGGTTAAAGTATAATTTGATTGGCCCCGGAACCCTCCTAATCTCCGGGCTCCCTTCCCGTATTGTCTGGGCCCCCTTCATGCATGTGCGGGCCCCAGCCCAGGTAGGCATTTGCAACCACTTCTCACTACCACATGCATCAGTTATTGCTCCATAAAAATATTTATATTTGTATATGGCGTTTATGTTTATAGCAATTATTGTCACAAACTAGCAAACACTGCATAACACAATAAGTATTGTGATTAACAATGGTGGGGCTTAGGACCTGCCAGCAGCCAGCTAGGGCAGGGTGGAACATGCATTCCGCTGGATTTTTCTATTTTTAGGGGCCCTGGAACTCTGGCCCCTCAAATTTGTGGGGCCTGGAACTGCATTCCGGTGCATTCCCCCTTACTTTAAGCCCTGCTGGGAGGTGTTCTGAAGAACCCAGGTTCTCCTAGATCGGAGTGGGCAATTATTTTGCCTGGCGCGCCACAGGGCCAGTGGAGAACTGGCTGGTGGGTCAGCCAGTGTGTGTGTGGGGGGGGGGGGGCAGCGGAGCGGCACACAACCAGCCACAGAGCCGGCCGAAAGGAACTGGAAGGGTGGGGGGTTGTGCAGAGCGAGCCAGTAGGGAGTGGGGTGCAGAGCCTCGCTCCCATCTTCAGCCTCCCCCTCCCTCCTCCAGGATTGGCTCTCAGCTGCCATGCGGCCCCCACAGCCGGCTGGGGGTAGGGGGCACACTGGTGCAGAGTTGGCTGGGGCATGGCACAGAGGCAGTCCCAGAGCTGGCCCCAGAGCTGGCTGGAGGGGGAGTGAACCAGTGCACTGCAGAGCTGGCATGGGGCCACACAGCAACTGAGAGTGTAGCCCCAGAGGGGAGGCAAGGGAAAGAGAGCAGAGGCACTCAGGCTGCACCATGGCTGCTCTGCTCCCCCTCCCCCTCTGAGCTGGAATGGAGGGTGGGGGGAGGGGGGGAACTGAAGCTGGGAGGGGGAGGAAGGGAGGGAGGGCAGTGGCTGCTTGCAGGCCAGAGTACAGGTGCTCGTGGGCTGGATCTGGCCCACGGGCTGTAGTTTTCCTGCCCCTGTCCTAGATCATTGCCATTTTGCTACTGTGTATCCTTCCACAATCGTATTTTAGAGTAAGGGATTTTCAGAAGCAAAGGTCTTTCTGGACTTCAGTATCTTAGGTGGAGGAATATGGCTATGCAGTGGATGTGTGTAATCACTCACCTGTTTTTCATCTCTCCTTTTTACTGAAGGCAACTCTCTTCACTTATGGCCGTATAATCCTTGTGAGGCAATATAATGACAGAATAGAAGTTGGTTCCAAAGTCCCTGTGATGATCCTACAAGATTGGTTGAATTCATTATCAATTTTGAACGTGTCCAGACTGGCACACAGTTCTTCACAGCTGAATAACACAGGGTGACCTTGTGGCTGCTTGGAGTATTTGGGGGTTAATGCCCCATTTCGTGTTAGTATCTGGAGTGTGCAGTTGTGGAGTTCACATTCTTTTTCAACTTCTTAACATGCTCTTTGATTGTCAGTGTGCAGTCTAAAGTAACCCCATGGTTCACAGGGGCTGTTCATAGTGCTCAAGGATTGAACCATCCCACAATGTCTGGAATTTTTTCTTGATCCAGTAGCGTTTCATATGGAAGATGTCTTGCTAGGACTGGCATTCAGAAACAACGTGCAACTGAATTCTCCAGGTTCACTCAGGGAACCAGTTAAAATGTGCTAAGTGTCCTCAAATCTTTTTGATTGGGTGGCAATGCAAAGATCATCTGCAAAACTGAATCTTGGCACATCAGGGAATGCTGGTTGATCATTTGTGTAGATATTAAACATTAAGGGTGAAGACACTGACACTAGAGGCAATCCATTCTGTGGCATACACCATTGACTTTTCTAATCATCCATCACAACACATAAATGTTGATTTTTCAAGTAGGGAGGAGATGACCTTGACCATGTCATTGTTGCTCACAATTCTTGCCCATTTCAATAGATGTGCACAATGCTTCACAGTGTCATAAGCAGCCAACAGATCAACAATCATAGCCTCTGTCATTCTGCAGATTTTGAAACCATCTATGATGTATTGAATTAGATTTGCAAGTTGGCTACAACATGAACGTCCTGGGTGAAAAAACCAGCTTCATCATCAGTCAGTTGCCCTTCCTCTACTGGAATTATTCTACCCATTAACACCCATTCATATAGGTTGTAGGTTGAGCAGCACAAGAATATTAGATGGTAACTTTTTGCAGAGGTAGGGTCTTCATGTGATTTGAGGAGTGCAATTGCTTTGGCTCGTTTCCACAATCTAGGATTCTGTTGCAAGAGTTAAAGAACTCAGGTCATTCCTGCACTCTCATCCTGAAGTGTAATAATCATTCATTAGATACATGATTGAGCCCAGCTTCCTTTCATGGTATTCATGGTATTGTCACCTTGTCAATGTTAAGCGGCACAGTGAAGACTTTGCTGCCTCTGAGAAGTGAGCACACGTTCTGTTGAATGTGCTTTGCTTTGTGGGCTAGTTTACCAGAATGAGTTGGTATCGCTGCAACACTATGGACAAAGAGTGCTTGGATTTGAAGTCATTCTTTGAATTAGACCCTTGTCTTGAACCATGCCAATTTATACCACTGAAAGATCTGACCCTGAGGAGACAAAAAGCTTGTTTAACTCTCCCCCAACCCCCACCCCCCCTCTTTATATTCTCACATTGCTTTATTTCAAGTGTGGCTGGAACTGAATGTGCCAGCACACCACAAGAGGCAGTTTTTGAGTGTTGCTTACCCTTTCCCACAACAAGAAACATTACCAAGCTTGTGGAATTTCCCTCTGAGTTTTGCCGTCTGTCTAAACATATTCAGTGTGTCATGTGCATATTTCAGCTGAAGCTTTGTATATTTGCTGTTACTCACCATTAGTTTCAATGCACTTGGGGGAAAAAAATTCCCCAACCCTGGTTGTGGGGAAAAAGTAACAACTAACTTATAGACTGATTTGTATTCAGACCTGAAAAGCAGGGGCTGATTAAGGGGCCTTGGGCTGCCCCCCCACCAGTGGCCCCAGCCCCCCACTTATGGCCTCCTAGCTTGGGGCCCTGGCCTCCCACTGGTACTACCCCCCCCCCAAGCCTGGGGCCCTGGCCCCCCATCATGGCGGCCTGCGGGTGGGCTGGCAGTGGGGTGGGGGGGCCTGGGGCCAGAGGCCACTCTCTGCCCTAGCCCTGGCCCCAGTCCAGCTGGGGGCCAGCTGGCATGCGGTGCGGCTTCCAGTGGAGCCCCCTGGAAGGCCAAGCCAGAAGCAGTACTGCGCACCGGCTGGCCCCGCCCTCAGAGCAGAGCAACCACACCCCACCCTGCTCCCGGGGGTGGATCAGCTGGCCCAGGGGGTGGGCGGGAGCATGGATCCTGGCTTCTGGTCCCAGGGCCATGTCCCTCCACTCCCCACACTGGCAGGGCAGGGACTCTCCTAGCATCTCTCCCCAAGCCCCGCCAATGCGGAGTGGGGCTGTTGGGGGGCAGATCAGGCAGGGACCTGAGGAACTGGAGCTCAGGCCCTTGCTTTAGGCTGGGGCCTGGGGCGTCTGCCCCCTATAGCCCATAAATTAATCCTGCCCTGCTAAAGAGGAATAAAATACAAAAGAGGAGCACTTTACATCAGAAGCTCGCACTTTGGACTTTGCAAGTTCAATTCTTCATTTTCTTGCCACTTTCCAGACCATATGGTTGTGCTAGAGCCATAACTCCTGATTTTCTGTATTCAGAATGTAATGAAATAAAGGTGACATGACCTTATTAAAGAGATCTGCTGCTTCAGTGTCATCCGATAGGTGAACTATTGTTAGCCCAGTGCTATCTGTGACTTAGTGAGATTCAGAGTAGTGAGTTTTACTTGTCTGGAATAATTCAGTGATAACTTGTCAGTTATTGTGAGGTTGCCAGCATTCACAGCTAACTTTGCTTTATAACAGCCTGAGCTCAGGCCTCATACCCGGCCTATTATACATGTCTCAGGCTCACACTGAGTCATCCTGTTTCTTGGCACTGGCTTTTGAGGGTGCTTAGTTATGAGGCTGCAAAGCTGGGAATGGGCGATTCTGAGCAGGAATAGCTGATATTATGTGTTTGTTATTGTGGGGAAAAAATTCTCTAATGATTTGGGCCATCAAGTTGTGCACATAACGAATCAAAGCAATAATGTGATTTTATTAGAGTTATCCTCACTCTACCGTCACCATTCTTTTCCATTATCACTATTATTTTTATTATATATTTGTATTACTGTAGGTTGCAGAAGACCTACTCCTGAACAAGGTCTCCTATTGTACTAGATCTGTGGTGTCCAATCCACAGCCCTAGGCCAGAATCTGGCCTGCTGCTATCTGGCTGGCTGGACACAGCAACAGCCTTACCCCATCCCCAAGCCAGTTGGGAGCAGCAGCAACCCCACCTCTGAACTGGCCACATGAAGAAGCAGCCCAGCCCCTCCAGCCCCAAGCTGGGTGCAGGAGCAGCCCCCTCCACCCCAAAGCTGGTGGAGTGCAGGAGCAGCCCTTCCCCTCCCTGACAGCAGCCGCACCCTGAGTAGGCAGTGGGAGCAGAGATTATCACAGTGCCTGGGTGGAGGTGGGTATAGTATATCCTGAAGCAGCAACAGGGGTCCATATCCCACCATCTTGCAGAGACGAGGCCTACCCCGTTCCCAACACACCGGATCGCTGCTACCGCTTCTACGACTCCCACCTCGACGCTCTCCAGTCAAGGTCCTGCCGTCAAAGCACCCAGTGCTCCCTCACGGATCCCTCTCAGCAGACGCCTAAGTATGCCTCGGGGGCAGCCTTCCCGGAATGACCCTGGCTCCAGAAGAATCAGTGCTCCCACTCGGATGACGACATTGTACTCCTCTGCAAAACAGACCAGCATGTCTCCTCACACCCTGACTCGAACCCCAGCTGCCAGGTCTGACAGCCCTGACCCTGGGTCACAACATCCAGGCATCTCCCCAACATCCTATGTAAGGGGTCCTGTCCCCGGAGCACTAGTTACATCCACAGTGCCCAATCCTGCAAGCCCTAATTGCGAGAGACCCAGTGGCGCCCAGGAACCCCGGCATCCAAGCGACGCTTCCCGACGGTCTGGAATCAGCCCAGCGGATCCGAACCCTCCCCAAAGGAGCCATACTCCCCAGAGGACTCCGAGTGCGGGCCCAACTCCCCAGGATGCCAACGTGATGACCGAGAGGGCCCCTGAAGTCCCAGAAGATGAGGGAGCCCAGCCCGCCTGCAGCCCAAATGCGCAGCCTGAACTTGCCCCAACAGCCCTCCCAGACGATCCGCGACCGGCAACCAGACCCCCCACGCCATGGCAACTGCTGTGGCTGGAGCGACTAAGGGCGGCTAAGACCTTTGATGACCTTGACCCCCTCGTTGATGAAATGACGCAAGGACTATCAGCAGAGGTCAAGGCAAGGAGCGAAAGAACCCAGGAGGGCTCCTCGCCGACTCACAGACCACCAGCGAACCGCCACAACAGGAGCGCACCCAGAAGGCGAAACACCAGCCGCCGGTATGACCCAGCCGCCGCCTCCAGAATCCAGAAGCTGTACCGGTCCAACCGCGCCAAGGCCATGAGAGAGATCCTCGATGGGCCTTCATCCTTCTGCACGATCCCACCCGAGCGCCTCTTCACCTACTTTTCGAATATATTTGACCGTGTGGCCTTGCTTACCTCCAGGCGCCCAGAATGTCTCCCTCCCCTGCCTCGTATCGGCGACGCTGAGGACCTGGAAACCGACTTCACGCCCGAGGAAGTGATGACCAGGCTGGCTCGAACAAAGAACACCGCTCCAGGGAAAGTCGGCGTCCCCTACAGCATCCTGAAGAGGCGGGATCCCGGCTGCCTGGTACTCTCTGCCCTCTTCAACCGATGCAAAGAATTCCGCCGGACCCCCAGCACTTGGAAGAAGGCGATGACGGTGCTGGTCTATAAGAAAGGCGAGC
>ML685801.1:7455757-7565307 GCA_007922175.1 Pelusios castaneus
ATCCCCAATGTCAATTTCACTGCTCAGCTAGAGCAGTGAAATTGACATATTTGACAGCTCCAATGTCCCAGAGTGGCCCGGTTTGGCACTCTGGGACATTTCCGGAGGCTGTCTTTTGCGAAAAAAGCATACACACAGGCTGTACCACGGAACAACTGTTCCGTGGTAAGCCTTACCACCCTCGTTTAGGTGGTTTACATGTTGCGCGGCAAGAGGGCTGTTGCCGCGCAACAAGAAGCTTTGGTGTGTGTACGCTTTCATTGTTATTGCGCGGTAAGGAGCCTTACCGCGCAATAACTCTGTAGTGTGTACAAGGCCTTAGTTTCTCTGGTGGACACCCAGCACCTGGGTGGGCCTCAGGCCTTTGTCTAGTTGCAGATGAATAGTTCCAGAGATGGGTGTTTGCTGTAGACTGGAGGCTGAGGACAAAATGGAGTTGGGGATGCTGCCTTTTATCACTTTGGGCCTTCCCTATGATGTCTGGAGTTTTTACAAATCAAAATGGAGTTGAGTCACATGGGCAAGTCCTAGTGGCTCAGCAGGTTTCTCCCTGAGCCTACTCTACCTGGGAGCTTTCTTAATGGGCCATTAAAGAAACAATGGCTGTAGACACCCAGTCTGGGGAGTTTCCCAGAATCAGATAAGTTGAAACATAGATATAAAAATATATTCATAACACATCTAATACAGGGATGATGCCTACCTATAAACCATATATTCATTCCTAGCAAATTACAACCTTTCTATTGGTACCAAACATTGCATAGCTCCTATGGATTATTGCAGTTATGAAATATTAATATGAAATAGTATCATAAATGGTCCCCTAAATCCAGACAGTGTCACAAGCATGATGTGGTCCCATGCAGCGTAAGGTGTGTGGTGTGAACATGCTCCTCTGCATTTAATAATTCAGCATCTCAATGTCGACTTTAAATATTGCCCCTGTGTAGACATGGCCTCTGTTTACTAATATCACATGTCCAGTGATGTACCTGACACTAAGCTAAGGTTAGGTATTCGCAGGGTCAAATTATACCATCCTGACATCCTTCTCTCTCAGCTTATACATCAACTGATTGAAGTGGTAAATTAGTACGAGTGAGACAGGATAGCAGGATTTATTTCACAGTCTTTCAATGTTGCCATTTCATTGATTTTTAAATGAAAACATGGTAGCAACTGTACATTTTAGACTCTTTCTTTTCCAAACAGGTTTTGCATGGGAGGGTCAGTGTTACATGCTGCAGACTGATTTGTTATTCACAAATTGAAAATGCTGCTAAATTGCTGATATCCACAATGCAGGTACTACACTGTGCTGCTATGAATCAAATCTGGCTTGCAAATGTTGTTAAGGAATTTATTATCATCCATCTTTCCTTCGTTAAATCTCCAGCGCCCTTATTTTCACCCCTTTCCTGAACTAAGAGATTTGGCAGATCAAGACATAAATATGGAACACAATTGCTGGATATGCCTGATAAATTCCAAAACTTTCTAATCCCTTCCAAAAGCCCTAACGCACTATAGTTGATGACAGAGCCGCCAGACAGTTGCACCAGGACAATAGTGTAGAATGAGGTTTGGATCTCAAGCTGGAGCGTGCGTTCCAAACTGTAATTAAAGTGTTTTGTAACAGACAAGTCATCTGTCCTTTTGAACTGAGTGTCTTAGTTAAGTGGGATGGAGGAGGCTCTTCTCATCCTGGTATTTCCTTTCCCACACTGCTTCATGAATTCCTCTCTTGATTTATTTGCTTAGTTGCTTACCACACTTTCCTGCATACAGAGAGCTAGAATTGTGGCTTCTGGCAGCTGCCATCATGCACTGGAGGCATTGTCGAGCAATGCTGCCCCAAAGGGAGCACCAGTAGGATTTGGGCCTCAGGGAAGAAAAATTCCTCTTGGAGACTAGAAATGAGGGAATGTGCCTATTGCTATGTCACAGAAAAGTCATTTGAACTTCCCCACAAGCTCAGTAGTGTTAATATACTAAAAGTATGGCAATGGAAAGGCACAGGAATGTCCAATATAGATCAACAGAAAATGATTATAGCGTTCAGTTTCTGAAACATGATCAGGAGAGGTTTGCCAGTAATCCTGTAGAGCACAGGGTCAAACTCGTTGCACTTGGCAGGCCTGAGCTGATATCCTGCCACTTGGCATGGTCAGCAAAACTCATTACAATAAAAATAGATAAAGATAAATCATGTTGGTAATTACTTACATTCACACTTGACAATTTGAAGTTTCCTTTGCTTTGACTTGCCAGATTGTAATAGCTATTCTCCAGCGGTGAGTAAACATTCTTCTTTGCCTGGACGTGTACCAGATTATGCTTCTCCTGAACCTCTTAAATGTGACCAAGTGGTTCTATGCTTGTATGTAAAGTTTTTTTGGATTGCTGCACAGGATTGTTGGAGTCCAGGGGTATGATTTGTCGAGCACATCAGTGAGCTGCATTCTAGTTCCTATGTACAGGATTATATGGGGTGTATATAGGATGTGTTGCAATCTATTGTGTACACTCTGGGACAGACAGGCCACAAGATTCATGGATGAAACTGTTGTGTGGGCTGGATCAGGCCCATGGGTTATATTTGTGTCTCCCTTACATTTATATAAAAGTACTCCGCAGAAATATTGCTGCTCTGTACCCCTGGCTTCCTACTTCAACTAGAAAACTAGAATTTTGATTTATGGGACTGTAGAGCTCCTTTTTCCTAAACCAGTGATCTAACTGTTCAGTCATCCTTCTGTATAATAATAGATAAGATCCAGTTCCAGAAAAATCTGATGTCATGCGTGTATGTCAGTCACCAAATTTGTCATATAATTTTCATATCGTGAGTTAATCTTGCCAGCAATTGGTCTTTCCTTCAAGTAAGAAAACACTGTTATGAGCTGGGTCTAAGTGAAACCTTGTTATGTTTGGTTAAAGCATTGTTGAGGTTGATAGCAGTGAATTCCTAACTCATAATTGTAAACATAAGCTCCACGTAAGAGGTGTGTGTGACTTTGCCCAGGAGCTTTTGGGCTAGGTGTTGTTTTGAGTAGGTGTGTGAGAGAACACACAGATACTGAGGTCACATATAGGAGCAGAGAGGGAGGGAGAGAGGAGGAGTAAATGAGACAAGAAAAAACAAGCAGTGATCTGTTAAGCATAGAGTGACTGTGGACGAAGCTAGGGAAAGCGCTTTGGGGTCTGGTGTTGGCTCAAGAAGTTTGGGGACTATAAGCTAAATAACTGTTCCTTTTGTTCTTGGTTCTTTCTGTGTTCAGAGCCACAGCACTTTGTACGTTCCTTGTGAAGAAACAAATCAGCATCACCAATTTCTACTTCCACATGGAACATTCCTGCAGGCCACAGATTTGACTAACCGCTGGGGCCAAAAGGATTAAAATACATTCAGTTCTACTTTCGGAAAAATTAAAAACAACAACAACAACAAGCTCATGGATTAGTCTTAGAGGAACTTCTTGGCTCTAAACCTAAGAAATCAAGAAAGGACTGCTATGCGGTAATGAAATGTGCATGTTACATCTTGTTTGCACAGACAAAGAGTAACTTTAATTAGAATAAGTTTTGATTCTAGTTAATTCTGGGCAAATGGCCCGGCCATTCAATCTCAGCAGTTACATATTTATGCCCTCTTAGCTTTCACCTCTAGCGTGTTTTTATAAAAGCACCAGTGTGGATGAAGAAATTACATCAGATATTGAAAGGGGTTGCTGCAGGAGGTGCTATATGCTCACTCTCTTCTGCCTTAGGCCTTTGGAGAAAGCTTAATAACAGTGGGATGAGTGGGAAGGACAGAACCATGGTTCCACATGAAAGAAAGTGAGAAGGGCATGTGTTTAACGGGGTACATGGTGCCAGGAATGAGGGCCTGCTGCTGTGCCTACCCAGTCACAAGGCAGCCAATGAATGAAACTGGGCTACAAGAGAACAACCTGATGGGTAAGGCAGTCAGGTGGCTTGCTCCTAAGCCCAGAAGCTGCAGAGGATCAGTGGTTACTCAACACATATGCTGGTGGATTCTCCACCTTACAGTACTTGCCTGATTCCAAGCCCTGCTCCTGCATTGCTCCGTTCTAGGTACTGCCCCACACCTAGCCGTTCTCCAGCTATAAAGCTATAAAGGCCTAGACCCTGCCCTGCGTTTGGCCTTGTTCCAGTCCTATCCCAGCCGTGGAACGAGTTCTGCTCCTTTCTCTCCGACTCCAGATGTTCTGGTTCTGACCCTGGCTCCAACTCAGTCTTGATCCTTGGCCTGCTTGTTGGTTCTGACTCTGTCTCCACCCTTAGTTCTGGTGTTTTGGTTCTGACTTTTGTCTTCCATCATGGCTCTGACTCTGCTTTGATCTTGGGCACTAGTGGTTAAACTCTGACTAACCTGCCTGACTCCTGACTGCTTACTGTATGAGTACGTGGGTAAAATAATCTCTGCTGCTGTTTGATTGATACATTCATAAAACTATGTTAATTCATTCATTCATGAAACCACATTAATTGACCCATTCCCAAAGAGAACTGCTCTAAGTGAGTATTAGGAAGCACTGGGTAAAAGCTGCCGCTTTCGCTTCTCTCGGTTGAGAGAAGCACTTCTTTTAAAAACTGTTGCTGTAAGAGTGTCTCCAGACCACTCGCTCCCAGCTTAAATCTCTCTGCTTTTAGGCTATGTCTACACTTGAAAAGATAAGTTGACTGTGTTAAGTCGATTTAACAATTCGACTTAACTTTTCAAGTGTAGACCCGGCAGAAGTGGCTCCCCGCTGAGAAGGGACCCGCGGGTCACTTCCCCAGGAAGATGCAGTCCCTCCAAGAAGGGAAGAGAGGCTTCCTTCTTGCTTGAACCCCCACAGGTCCCAGCGAGAAGTGAGCTGCTGGCTTTTTCTCCCTGGGACCCCCTCGGGTCCCAGCAAGAAGGGAGTCAGGCTCCTTTCTCCTCAAGACCCCCTTGGGTACCGGCAAAAAGGGAGACACGGCTCCTTTCTGCCCGGACCCTGCACTCTTCTCCCCGGACCCCTGTGGGTCCGGGCAAGAAGGAAGCTGCTGGTGCTCCAGCTGACAGGGGCTTCCTGGTGGGTCCTCTGTCAGCTGGAGCGCCGGTGCCAGCAATAGCCGGCACTCCAGCTGACCAGCTATCCAGCTGACGGGACCCTCCGGGGATCCTCTATCAGCTGGAGTGCTGGCAATTGCCGGCCCTGACACTCCAGCTGACAATGGAAACTCTGGGGATGCCCTGTCCAGGGAGCACCACGCCCAGACCTCTGCGGGTCCAGGATCCAGGTGTGAACTCTTCTGGTGCCACAGTCTTTTTTTTTTTCTCCCAGTGGGCTGGAGTATTCAAGTAAGGTCTAGACTGGAGTATACCCTAATCTGGGCTGTCAATTTTAAAGGATTGTAAACTCTGGTCCGATGACTTTCTCCTTCGTAGGTGAGGCTGTTGAAATTGGCAGAGCAGCTGGACCCCCTTTGTAAATATGACACATACAATCTTAGAAATCAAGCAGATAAGTAATATTTTGAATACAGGTTAAAAAATACAATTAATACAGGCCTTAAATTGCAAACATAGGGCTTAGCCTGACAACCCTCTTCGGTCAGTGATGCAGGCTGACTTCACATGCATCATGCACGAGAGGTCACCTTGTGTGGAGGATGCCATTTTTTAGAACAAAATGGAGTCCCTTGTGTGGCATGAGTGTGCATTTATGGTGCATGCAAGGTCATGCTACATGGAAGATGCCTTTTAGAGCCTGGCACCTCTTTCTTTCTAAATTAAGCTCTGAATTAACACAGAATCTTGTACTGTGTGTATATATAGTGCATAGGTACTGCTGGTGCTGGCTTTCTGGGTTTTTCAGATTTTTTTTTGTAGATCACCCCCAAGTCTTGCAGCCATAAAGAAGAGTTGGAATTACCACTACTTAGTAAATTCAAAGTCTAGTGTGTGTTCTGATGTCATGATTGTCGTACATCCGGCAAAAGTGTTCCAAAAACAAGGAGAACACAGCAGATTCTGTGCTGAATCTTACGGTCTATGTTTGCCCTGTGGTGTTAAGTAGTTGAATGTGCGGGGTAGGGGAGGGGCATTGTGCACTAACAGCCGCACAGAGCTTGGTGGAAGAGGCAGTTGTGTCTAGTGGCAAGGAAGTACAAGACGACAGCAGTTTCTCTCCCTTTGCAGCTCTCACCTATCCTATTTCGTCTATCCATGGACTTTAAAATCATTTATATGTATATGTGACTGCTTTAACCCTTTAACAGTTCTCTTATAATTTGTTTCTTTCCGTGTATAATAAATCTTTAGTTGTAGTTACTAAAGGAGTTTTAAATAACCTCTCTCTTTACCAGATCCAGTGGATGATTGGGAGCCAGAGACTGAAATGCAGTAAAGGGGGCTGTTTATGTTTTGTTTTAGCTTCTTGATAACTAGAATGGAGGATCAGAAGAATTGTTTGTGGCTGGCTGAGAAACCTGACTTCAGTACTGGGAGAATCTGTTCTCCTTTTTGATCTTGGCATTTTCAGGTGGCACGGACTGATCACACCAGGATTTCATTCTTTATGTATAAAGGTACATAAGATCCAGAAGCAGAGTTTCCATTCCACTCTGCCATTTGCAAATGACAGTATACTTGATTCTGTCTGTCTTTCCTCCCATTCTCACCCCCTTTCCATGCAGTCCCTGTGCAAACAGCCCAACATCTTCTCTCCTAATTTACTGCCCTCTTATTATTTAACCCCAACTCAGAGCTACTTTCTGCTGCATGACCTACAAGAAATTATATATCTTAATAATTAACTATTATATATAAAAATACATTGAGAACATTAAGGTTGCAAAGACAGGTGCTCAAACATTAGAAAATGCCAGAATTAAAGTTGCCTGTTGCAATAACCTCCTTCACTACACATGCCTAGTTCAGCTCGAGAGGAGCTTCATCCTGTTCACTAAAAGAGACAGGAGCCAAGTAGAAAATATAGTATGTGATCATGTTATTAAAGACTGTATCATAAAGCAGAGACACAAGAGGCCTGAATTAAGGTAGCACAGGCTGTCTAAATTCTGGGACTTCCTACTTTTCAGTACTTGACTTTGCAGACCTGATGCTGTTCTTTTAATACGCTTTTTAAAACAGCAAACTGAGAAAACACCCACATGAGTCATCAACTGGGTTGGAAACTTTCTATCCACTGCCCAGATCTTTGCTACTTGAGCTAATGGAGTAAATGATGGCAGTATTGGTTGTAATCCTCTGTGTGGACTAGCACTAGAGGAGGGTGAGACATGAACTTTGCTTGTGGTTTTCACAGGTATTTCCTGACGGTAAATGAATGGCAAGAGCCAGGAATCCCGAGTTTCATTCCAGGGTCTCTCTAGGTAGTATTTTAGTGGCCTGTTCCTCTAAGCTTGACCCCTTCTGCCCTACCCCTTCCCTAACCTTCTCTTTTCCCCACACCAGCTTTGTCTCAGTCCTGTTCTCTTTCCTTACCCAGTTCCACTCCTCAGGATTATCTTTGACGTATTTTCATCTTTCCCCTCCCTGTTCTCAGGCTATAGATCTCCTGCAATTTGGCAAGAAAAATATTAAATGTGAAATCACGTCATGTTTGCACACAGCATTGCTGTGCTACTTATTTAGCTCTACTAAAAAAGAGAAATGTTTCCATGAACTTCTGTCAAATAAATAACAATCTAAACTGGAGTCAAGCTTGTTGATTACAGTAAAAGAATCATGTGATTTCTATCACCCAAGGATTTACTAAGAGGGGCATCTCCTCCAGATTTTTGGAATGAGCAGGTTTGCTAGAAAAGTGTAACAGAATTTCAAAGGTCAGTCAGTTCCTAAAGCATTTTGCTCATTAGTCGTGAGGTGATATGCATATTGCTGCTTAATTCAACTGCTTCATTTTTCATATTCGGTGGCAAGGTTGTGTCTGCCCTGTGCAGCTCTCTTTCAGGATATAGAATAGTTATATTGTCTTTGGCTTAGAAGTGAAGCTTATCATTTGAATCTCAGTTCTGCATGTGTAATGAAGTTGCATCATTTTTCTTTGCTATGTACTTTGACTTCTTGAACTCTGAGACAGTAAACACAGCTCCTAATGGGCCAAACCAGTTTTCTCTCAGGTGAAAGCTGCTTCGTCACAAATTGTTATGACTCAGTGGTCTCAGACTTTTAGAATAACACCCTTGATTATAGTTCCTTGTTTACACTGTCTGATTAACATCCAAAACAGGATCTATTCCAGCTCCTATTGAAGTCAACAAAAAGCCTTCTTAAGAAAGAGAGATCCTCAGTAAATGTATCATGTCACAGAATAATGGAAAGGATTTCCACAGTGGAAGGAGAAATGGGAGAAGACTAGCAATGTAGAATGGATTACCTAGGCAGGAAGTAGAATATTCATCTTCAGAGGTTTTTCAAGTATGGCTTGACAAAGCCCTGGGATGATTTAGTTGGGTTGGTCCTGCTTTAGGTTGGACCAAGGTCCCTTCCAACTCTAATCTTCTATGAGTCTATGATTCTATATGGGCTGGGTAGAGCACAAGGTAACAAGGAAAAGGAAGACAGGAGGTGAGGAGATTGTTTTTCTCTCCGTAACCTGTTGTTTCTGCATAGGGTAAGAGTAAAGGAAGATATACCAAGAGTAAAGGAAAATATAAGAAAAACAAGAGGATCTTCTGAGGTGTCATCAGACATACATTCCTTGTAAGTTGCCATCCCACAAATATGAACTTCCTATAGTAAATGCACATGGTCCCCAAAGCTGAAATCTCTATTGGATGGGACAGTTCTCAAGGGGCATCAGTGGTTAAAAGGTCCATATGATGGCTAACCCATGTGCAAGGATGCAATGTGTACATGTTTTAGGGAAGGTGGAGGCATGTAGGGAGCTTTCATCTAATGCTGAAGAAATAATTGATTTTTCAGTTGAACCACTGAACTCAAAAATCTGAGAAATATTTTGTTGAGGATTGACCCAAAAGAGATTTCTTTTGTTTCTCTCACTGAAACTAAACAACCAACCAACAAACAAAAAATTCCTTCCCTTCCTAAAAGTTTTCTTTCATGTCAAACAAAATATTGTGTTTGACCCAGAATGAAAATTTCATTTTGTTTTCAGGTGTTTTTACCTCCCCGTCCCTCCGTTTTTTTATTAAAATAAATCTAGCTAAGATCTTTACACATGAGTTATTTCAGAATAGCTATGTTGTGTGTAAGTCTTTCTGTGGATGTTCTTATTCTGGAATTAAAATGCCTTATACTGAATTAGCTTAGTCTACTTCCATTCCCTCTCTGATCTGCCCTCCCCATCCCAACAAGATAAGTCACAGAACACACTTGCACACACAGGAACATAAGGGAAGCTTCTCTTCAGGCATTATCTTCACCAAAAGGGCCATAAAGGGGCAATGGGGAGATGGTAACACAGAACACATCCTCCAAAGCAGTGAGGCATTTGCTGCACTTAACACCAGCCTTAGTGGCAGAGTTAGGCCCTCTGTGGCAGATCACACTTTTGAATCAAAGAATTTTTTGCTCCCATGGAACTTGTTGTTGGTAGTTGTTGTAGTAAGCTTGGGAGGGAAAGGGTTAACAGTGAGTACTAGAAAAGTCACAGGAGAACCAATAGAAACAGAGTGCAGGTTTTTGAATTGGAGCAGCAGCCTGCCTGTTTCCTGTTTTGGTGGCAGCAGAGATCAGGGAAGGAGCAGAAGGCTGCTAGGCAGCAAGGTCTGGAGAATCCAGTGACATCCATGCCTACGAAGGGTTTAAATCTGTAAATAAGCATGTGTGAGTAGAATAGGGCATGTTTAGATAGACATATTCAGGGTATTTTCTTTGTTTTGGCCCTTTTTCGGATTCCTCTGTGCTGAGGTCCTGTAACCGCCCCCCCCCCCCCCCCCGCTCCCAACCTGTAACTACCCAAGTTACATCCCAAAGAAGCAACTGTCTGTGGGTGCGTCTACACTTAGAAATTAAGTCGACTTAAGCTTGCTTAAGTTGACTTAATTTAATCCGTGTCTACACTACACTTTCCTTAAATTGACTTAAGCAAGCTGCTTAAGTCAACTTAAGGAAAATAAAGTCGACTTAATGAAAATTAACTCAACTTTATCAAACCTGCTTTTAATTTGACTTTAGGCTTAAGTCGACTTCCTAAAGTTGACTTAAGCCAGTGTAGACCTGGAGTAGCCCTAAGTCAACTTAAGGCTATTCCAGGACTCCCCCACTGCCCTCCCTGCCGGGGGGGGGCACAGGGGGAGCCTGGCATGCCTGCCCACCCTGCCCTGCCAGGGTCCCTGTCCCCCTTTGCCCCATTGTACCCAGGTACAATGGGGCAAAGGCTGAGCCCCCTGGCACTGGGCAAGGGGTGCCCCCCTGCCACCGTGGACCTGCCCAAGGTCCCCCTAGCCCCTACAAGTCAACCGAGGCATCCAGTGGGGACTTTGTAAGTTCCCCCCTAAGTCGACTTTAAATTTACAAGTGTAGACATAGCCTGTGTTTCTTAGATGTCCTTTTAATTAAAGAACATTTATTCTTTTAACCTAAGTTTGTTTCTGTGTCCTAAAAGACAAGAGGTTTTGTGTGCATGTGCGTCAGACTGCGCAGCCAACTACTAAAGGGGATTCAGTCCCATTTTCAGCTTGTACCACAGCTGGGGTTCAGTCGCTCTCTTGAGGGAAGAATAAAGGTGACTGAGGGTACTTCACAGGAAGGAATTCCCAAGTGCACATTCCTGGGTTTTCAGGAGGTTTTGCATTTGGGTGGTGGCAGCAACACCACTCCAAGACCAGGAAATTTCTAACTGTGGAGCATTTTAAGACAAGACTTTAGAGCCAGTGGTTTTTAAAGCCTTTTGCAGGCCCCCACCTTCTGCACTTAAAGTGCCAGAGTGGGGAAACAGCCTTGACTGTTGTAATGAAATGTTCTCACGAATGATGAAGCATAATGGCAAAATGACAGAAAAGCCTATATTTAGGAAATTCTTTTCAAACAGTTGTTTTCCTGTTCACAAATCTGCCCAGAAAACTAGTCCAGAAAGCTGCAGCATGCATCCTCACAATGCAGGCCATTGTAAGCACACCAAATGTCCCCTCTGAGCTCTGTGCTCCACTCTGGCTTCACGTAGAGTTTAGAATCAACTTCAAAGTTTCTGTTTGAGTCTTCAAAGTACTCTATGACCTGGATCCTGTGTATCTAAGGCTATGTCTACACTTGCTAAAATTAGTTTGAATTAGTTAGTTTGAACTAACTAATTCAAACTAATTTTAGTTAGTTCGAATTAGCGTAATTTGAACTAGCATGGCCACACTGGAAAGTTAGTTCGAATTAGCGATCCCCATTCATTTCACTGGCTGGTTAATTCGAACTAAGAAATTAGTTCGAATTAACATGGCCACATTGGTTAATTCGAACTAGTTAGTTCAAATTAACCCCTTACTTCTGAAGCCCTATTCGAACTTATTAGTTCCAACTAAGGAAGTCTAGTGTAGCCATGGCTTTAGTTAGTTCGAATTAAGCCTCCTTAATTCGAACTAATTTGCCAGTGTAGACATAGCCTAAAAGTTCAGCTAAAGCTCCATGATGCTGACTGTGGTCAATAGCTTCACTCCTCAGGCTCCATGAAATACCCAGTGATAAGGGTAAAGCTTATCTGTAGTGGAAACAGAACTTTCTCAGCAGGGCTGTCCCTTGGGGGGAGTGGGGTCCAGGGCCAATCGGCTTAGGTGGGGCCCCCACCCCCCCATACTGGTGGGGAGTGTGGCGGGCCGGCCTGCTCTGCTCCCCAGGAACCCCTGTCACCCCCTGGGGAGCTGGCCCCGGAAGCCAAGGCTGCTCGCCAGGCAGCGGGGAGCCACGGCCGCGGGGTGGGAAGGGGTGTCGAGGCTGAGGCTGCAGCCCCGGGTGGTGGGGAGAGCCCCGGCCAAGGCTGCTGCCGCCCCAGCCACGACTGGGACTCCAGGCTGCCGTGGCTGGCACCCCATCCAGGGAACTGAGGCTGCCACCAGGAGCCGGCCGCGTTGAGGCCATGCCGCCAACAAGGGCCAGCCCGGCCATGGCCAGGGACCCTGCCCAGCTGCGTGAGACTGTGGCAAGGGGTGTTGGGCAGGCTGCAGCAGGCCGGCCCAGAGACCGGGCCCCATGCACCTGCCCTGCCCCTGGGCCTACCTGCTCCACCCTGGGGGAGGGGAGCAGGGCCAGCCCAAGGGCCAGGGGAAGTGCTGCTGGCCTGCCCCACTGCCTTTGGCTCGCTGCCAAAGGCAGCGGGGAGCAGAGAGAAGCGCGGCTGTGGGGTGGCCGCAACACGGGCCCCGCACTGCCCTGCTGGGAGTGGGACAGCGCGGGGCCCACGTAACAGTGGGGACCGGGGCAATCACCCTGTTCGCCCCCCAAAGGATGGCCCTGTTTCTCAGGGACCAGCCTGAGCATGGCGAATGAACTCCCACAGTAACTATGGACCATCACAAACCTCACCATCTTTCTCTCCAAGTGCAAGGCCCATTTCTTGACCCTTCCCACTTCCAGAATAAATACATATATACATAAATACTATATACTAAAATCCGAAACAAAACCCTATAAAATAATGCACACCACTGCCTATGCTTCTCCTCCTAGGGAAAGCTTGAGAGAATAGAAGATTTCAGACGTTAGACACATTGCTTAATGCATTATGGGACAGCACAGAGCCTCTGCGATTATGAGGATGATATAAGAAACTGTATGGAATAGGCTAGAATAAAAAAATGTGAATAAGACTTGTAAGAAACTGTGCAGCCCAATATTCTTTGTGTCCTCACACTAAATTTATTCTCAGACAATATTTGGTGTTGTTTTTCTTATTTACATTGTAGAATCATTGATAGCAATTTGATTAGTTAATAATGTAAGTAGTTGATAAGAGGAAATTTTGGTTCTTTACTCCTAGTTTAGGGGTTTTATGAGACATCCCTTTTCTCTAGGCTGTAATACACCACTGCAGCCACTTAACCTTGGCATTTTCATAGTTTTGGATGTTTCACCGTGTAGCCTGAGCATCTTTAACAGAGTTTTTGTAGATATATGAAGAGTTGGGGGGGGGGGGGATTGTGTCTTTTCTTGATTTAATTGAGGGTGGAGTTGGATTCTTTGCTAAAGTACCAACACCTTAAGGCTTGTATTGAAAACTGAGACATGCTGAAGTTTCCTTTTTAAAGAAAAGTTTAAATGACAGTGAATGCAGCACAAGCTGTAGGGAAGTCTTTCAGTACATGCCGGCATCTTGAATTTTACTGTTAGTTTTAGCTAGGAAGTTATTTTTTGACTTAGTCTGTGTACTGTTACTAGTCTGGTTCTGAAGGGTATCTGCATTTCACTGTTGGAATGATCCAGACACTGTATGCCATCTGGAAAGTACTTCGGGTCTTTCAGAATGGATGGTGTTCTAGGCATGTACAATTAACATTTAAATAACAGAGTCTGAAGCCCCTGTATAGTTTTTTGTCCCATGCTACTAGGGCATACACAAACCTGTAGCCCTAGTGCAGAGGCAGGCAAACGAAGGCCCACGGACCAAACCCGGCCCGTGAGCACTTCTCTGGCCCGCCCGGTCAGAGCTGCTCCTCTCCTGAAGCTTCAGTGGCGGCTCGCACGGCAACCAGAGGACTGCCGCTCCCTTCACCGCCCCCTCCCAAGTCCAGTGGCAGCTCACGCCACAGAAAGAACTCAGCTGCCACACCGCCTCCCTCCCAGCTTCAGCTGAAGCTGGGAGGGAGGCGTAACAGCAGCAGCGCTCTGGGCCCTGCGCAGTGTATGGATTCATGGACTGTGCTTGTGCAGAGAGACGACACGTCTGGGCACACCCGGATGACCTTGATGCATGATCACAGACCATCCACCTGCAGATGTGCTGGGCAGGCGAAGGGGGGGAGCGTGAGAGACACTGAGCATATTCATCTTGTTATGTCTTAGTACCCTGTTATGTTCTTGCACAGGAATGCTTGCCGTGCTTATCTTGATCGTATATAACTTGTTTGTTCATTACAATAAAAGGAGTAGCGAATCTCGTAGAAGCAGCTTCCGCTCCTCCATAACCTGACATTCTGTATCTGTGTTATCCCTTCATCTGGCGCCCATCCGTGGGGCACAGGTCCCTGTTTACTTGTCTCTTGTCTACTTTTTAGATTTCTCCTGCTTTCCCACCCTGGGCACACAGGCAAGTTTAGCGACTTGTCCGTCTGGGGCTCCGGCCTCAGAAATGTTGTGTGGTGCATTCACTGTTTCACACAAGGGAAAGCAACTCCTGTCTATTTTTTAGATCTCTCCTGTTTTCCCAATCTGGGCACACAGGCAAGTTTAGTGACCTGCCCGTCTGAGGCTTTTGCCTCAGTAAAGCTGTGTGGTGCATTCTCTGTTTCGCACAAGGGAAAGCAATATCTGTTCTCTTGTCTGCTATCTGTCTGCCGCTCCCACTCACCTCGCCTGGCAAGGGTTACAGACGCGTCGTACATCTTCGGATCCCGGTGAGTATGGGGGCCTCCCTGTCTAATGCACAGATCAGCCACTGTAATGAGTTGGCTTATTTACTGCGCAAGGCTCAACATTCCTTTACATTTAATGATCTTAAAGCGCTGATTTATGAGGTTCACGGCCAATGCCCCTGGTATCCTGATGCTGGAACCCTCCGCTTGGAGGATTGGGACCGCATCGGCCGTACCCTGCACGCTGAGCCTTGTGCAGGTATCAAGGTGCTCCAATCTTGGCACCTTTGTCGAGATGCCGTTGAGCGCTGTGCGCCACCGACACCTCCCACTCATATTCCTCTTTCTACTGTCCCTCCACCGCAGTCTCTCCCCCAGATTATCCCCCCTGCCCCCCCTGTCCAACCCCCTCTGAGTCCCTCAAGCCCTCCAAAACCCCCTGATTCTGATTTTTCAGTTCAACTGTCCTCAGTGCAGCAAATGGCTGAGACTGCCCGCCGTACCGCAGACCTTTCCGTGGAGGAACTGGCCGAACTTATGGCGGTCTGCCCGGTCACCCGTACGCCTAACGCAGACAACACCGTCACGGTGACACATCAGCCCCCCCCCCACCCCCGACCTCACCCTCACTGCCCCTGCTGCCGCTACCGTCCCTGTCCGGCGCCTCCGTGCCGCCACTAGCGGCAGCGCCGGCCTAGACTTAATTTTACAGACTGCTACCGACTTTCAGCTTCCTGGTGAGGTGCATGTCACCCCCACGCAGGTAATGGGGCCCGTCCCCCCACATGCAGTCGGTCTTATTTTGCCACGTTCCCATGCCGGTAGCAAAGGGTTTTTTGTCATCCCCGGCGTGGTTCACGCCAACTACACCGGGGTCCTCAAGGTCCAGGTATGGACCAACCCCCCTCAACAATTGCCAAAAGGATCCTCGGTAGCCCAGCTAATTTTACTCCCCTCCCTGGTCCCCGGGGCACAGCACAAAGAGCGGAGCGATGGAGGTTTTGGCTCCACCCTCCCTTCCGACTCTTCAGTGTTCGCCCTTACTACCCACATTCACGGGCCTCGGCTGATGTTAACTCTTACATTGCACAGCCATTTTTTTACTGGCCTTCGAGATACCAGCACTGATGCCACAGTGATACGCGCTGCCGAATGGCCACCTGACTAGCCCAATTCATCAACGGATTTTTAGACATGTCAATGATTTAATGGCCCAACATTTTGTGGATCGGCCCCCTTATTCGGGCCCCTTACAACTCACTTTGCTGTCCACTCCACACACCCCCACTGGCGTGCTGTACATGTCACGCGATGTGACCTCCATTTATATTTTGGAATGGTTGTATCTCCCCTTGACCCCGGCTCGCAATGTTTACCCCTATTGTGATGCCATTCTTGCCCTCATTCGGCGCGGGCGGACCCATGCCACTCAAATAACAGGCTATGACCTTATGGTTATTGCCGTCCCCTTCACAAGGGAGGAACATTAACACCTCCTGCAAACCTCTTTGACCTATCAAATTGCCTTAGCCGACTTGTAGGCACAATACAATTTAATCCCCCTAAAGTCCCCCGATTAATTATTGTTCTCAATGCCCCTTTCAGAGTTCGCCCTGTTTTGTCTCAGTTGTTTGTGTGGCCACCCCTCCCAGGCTGCTTATGGGAATGGCCTTTTTACAGCCTTTTTGGTGCCATGGCCCTGCCTAGGGAGGAGGCCCCTTAACTATTGTTCCAGCCCTAGCTCGGTGTAGGGTGGACAATGCCCAGGAGTGCAAGACCAGAGTGGCTTGGTTTTTACAAAGGGCATGAGTCACATACCAACACCTGTGACTATGAGTCACATACCTGCAGCCCAAGACCCTGCCCGGACTTGTCCCTTATTTTGCCTACTAAGGGTCTTTGGGAGCCCTTTCTCCACTCTCGTTTAATTTTTGAGCGCACCCCCGTTTTTAAATTCCCCTCCCATGAACACTGAATTTTCCTGTGAGATCTCCTGACTATTGAAAATGAACTGAGCCTCCTCTGCATCCTCTGATGCTGTTGCTGTTCCTGCCTCTATTCCTGCTGCTGTTCTGGGAATTGGTAAGGCCCTCCTTTTGCAAATTTTTCCTGTTTTAGCTGCTGGCCTTGCTTCCCCAGCAGACAGATTTAAGCTAATTCCTTGGTCTGTGCCTGAAACTATTTTTAACTCCGCAGTTCCCTTGCTGCTTAAAGAAAAGCCTGTGCCACTGCTAAGCTCTGCCTTTGCATGCTTTGTCCCGGGGCTCTCTGCTTTCAGCTGTTTCCACTGCTGCAGCCACCATCCCCTAATTCCCTCAGGAGCTGTATCCTGGGCTCACACCATTCTGCCTCTGGGACTGCTCCCCCTGATTAATAGGACCAGTATAGTATAAGGTGTGTTATTAGGTTTAGTTTTATTAGTTGGTTTAGGTTCAGTTTTGTGAAGTTGTATTTTATTAGTTTGTATAAGTTGTAGTTTTGTTAGAATTGAATTTTGTGCTTGTGTTTAGTGGTAGTTAAGTGGGATATTTGTTTGTCATTATTTGTTATATTGTGTGGTTATAGTTAAGTTACATTAAAGATAATTGTTTTGCTGTATTGCTTTTTTTGTTTTTTGTTGTTGTTGTTGTTGTTTATTATTAGCATAAGTTGTATAGTTGTTGTTAAGTTATTAAATAAGTGCCTTTGTGTTTTTATTTTTCCCCGAACACCCTAAGTCCTCCGTTGCTGTTTCCCTCTTTTCCCGAATTTCCAAAGCCCCTTGCTGCCTTTTTTTTGTGATTCCTCTGTGTTTAGTCTGCAAGCTCCTAAAGATTGCTCTGAGCCTTGCCCTGCAGGCCTTCAGTGCCTTTTGCTGAATTCCTTATAGATTATCTGCCACTGTACCTTTTTTTCCCTCTGCCACTGATTACTTACCCCACCCCTTCCTTGTTCCTTAACTCAGCCTTCAGTATATTCTTACAGACTGCCTCTTGCTGCATCCTTTGCAGCTGTACTTTTCCCTTTTCCTTTGCCACTGATTACTCACCCCACCCTCACCCTTGTTCCTTTTGTGCCTCTTGGGATATTATTTTAAAATACGGCATACCCTACAATTTTACCGGCCAAGCCATTGTGGAGCGTGCCCATCGCTCCCTTAAAACTATTTTGGAAAAACAATTGAAAACAGCACCCTCCCGGCCCACCGGGTTGGCGGAGATTCAACAGACCATATACATTGCCTTATTTACATTGAATTACTTAACACTGAATGCTGACAAGCACACCCGCGAGGACCGTCACTATCGAAGTCAGGGGTCCCTGCCACACCCCAATGTGTACTACCGCCACTTGCCTGATCCTGCATGGCAGGGGCCCGTCCCTTTGATTACTTGGGGGCGATGCTATGCCGCTGTGCTTTTTCCAACAGGTCCGCTATGGGTCCCAGCTTGGTGTGTTCGACCAGCCCCCAATGGCGTGGCACCAGGGACTGCACAATCCGATCCCCAATTTCCAGTTGACTCTGAATCCGGACACCGAGAAGAAACCCAATTCCTTATTAATTTTTTTGATTTTAGCTTGCCTTGTGCCAGCCCCGGTGGCCTCGGCGCCCTCCCTCTGGGACCGAATGGGTTACAACATCTGGAGCCGCCTTGTTGCTACTGTTAATATCTCTTACTTTTGCCTCTTTAATGAGGTGGAGGCTGGCCAACTTCTTGGCTCGTGTTTTATTTTTGTCTGTAAATAGCCCTTTGATGTTCAGAATGATACTGTCCTTGGGAATTTTTTAATTTTTTTAAATTTCTTGGTCAATTATTTAACCCTTTCCTCTTGGGGCTCGATTACCATGCACAAGCCCCCTGATGCTTTTTTTTCATACCCCCTATGTTGCCAGTAGTGAAAATGTCACGTGTGCCAATTTTGTTAATTGCACCCATGCTAAGGTTCCCCGGGGATGTTTTTCCCCTCCGGGTCCTGCGCTTAATTGTTTTTTTACTATGAATATTTTTTAATTATGCCCATATTGTCCTCCCTAAGGGTTGGTTTTTTTCTTGTGATTTTTGTACTTTCAGTTATGTCCCTGCTAACCTTTCCGAAGGTGTTTTTGTTGTCTTAGTAGATTGACTATTGTCCTGCCCTCAACCCCTTTCTTGGAGAAGCGCAGCCGCCGCGCTGTCCCGCTGGATGCCTCCTGCAATCCCACCGTCAAGCTGCTTAGTCAAGCAGAATACGTTTCTCTGGCGCTTTCACTTGTGGGTGTTCCTGCCTTGGCGGTGGATTCACATATCCAGCTTACTTGTTTGGCCTGTTATGCTGCCAAAGCTATCAACGTGACCTCCTCAGCCATTGCGCTTCTTAATGCGGAACAACATGAACTTTGAGATGCGATTCTTGATAACCCTGCTGCCATTGACTTTCTTTTGCTTAAGCATCATTATGGTTGTTCTGCTCTTTGCAATATGTGTTGTTTTAATTTTACTGATAACAGCCACTCCATTGAGGACCACCTCACGGCGCTCAAGAACCTCACAGCGCGCATCTCCCAAGATGTCGGCTTCAGTGGTTTTTGGGACTGGCTCACGGGGTGGCTCCCGGATCTTGCCCCCCTCTGAGCTTTGTTTGGCTATGGTGTTTTTGCCCTTGCTGTTTTAATTGCTCTGTGCTGTTTTATTCAGTGTATTCCTTCCCCTTTTTCCCTTTGCCATTCTCCCCCCCCCGCCCGCCCCTCTGTTTATCAGCTCTCCCGCTCTGACCTCGCCCTCCTCCACAAACGGCTCCAGGGTTCCTTGGAGCCCGCTTATTTAACAAGAAAGGGGGAGATGTAGGGATTCATGGCCTGTGCTTGTGCAGAGAGACGACACGTCTGGGCACACCCGGATGACCTTGATGCATGATCACAGACCATCCACCTGCAGATGTGCTGGGCAGGCGAAGGGGGGGAGCGTGAGAGACACTGAGCATATTCATCTTGTTATGTCTTAGTACCCTGTTATGTTCTTGCACAGGAATGCTTGCCGTGCTTATCTTGATCGTATATAACTTGTTTGTTCATTACAATAAAAGGAGTAGCGAATCTCGTAGAAGCAGCTGCCGCTCCTCCATAACCTGACATTCTGTGTCTGTGTTATCCCTTCACGCAGGCCACCGCTGAAGCTGCAAAGAGTGGGAGTGGAACCCAGCTCCGCTCCTTTTTCCAGGGAGGGAGGCTGGTCACTGACCCCTCCAAGCCCTGCCTCTTCACTCCACCCCGTCTGTGGCCCACTGTGAGTGGCCATACATGACATGTGGCTCTCAGGCCAAAAATGTTGCCCACCCCTGCTCTAGTGAGTCATTGTAATCATGAGAGTAAAATCAAGTAAAGAAATCAGAACTTAGAGATGTTTTCCTGGATTTCTTTCATGGACCACAAAAGATTTTACCAGGCCAAAACACTTTCACTCTAGGTATATCAATTCCCTTTTATTTCGGGTTCACAGATAAAATAATAGCAGGTTACATAATAAAGCTGTCAGACGTCAGATTTTAATACGTTACATTAACATTTTCCTTTTGTGTATTTTTATCCTAAGTTTCTGGCTCTTGTTTTCTGTAAATTTCCATTATGAGTTCCTTGCTTTTACCAAGAAGACACTTCAAATGTTATTTGCCTCACTGTTTGTTTTTCAAGTGACTTACGCAACAGTTATTTTGGCTGCTGGGAATTGGATGTCAGAAGCAAGTCAGCAAATAGTTCACTTTAATTTCTCATGTTCACTTCCCCATTGATTATAATATTATAAAAGTTGTTTGAGGATATTCTGATATTGAACTTGGCTTCTGATTTGGTTCCTATAATATTATAGCTGCAGATAACTATGCCCTCAGGTTAGTGCACTTTCATTTTGTTGAACTTACAAACATGGCTACCTGATGTATGGGTGCTATAAAATGCACTAAAAATGATTTGCATACCTAAAAATTGGGTGCCTAATTGAAGGTTGTGTCTGAAAAAAAATATTCGAGAGATCAAAATTTATGATTATAATGTCACAACCAACATATTTAGCTTTCTGCTCATGACAGCCTGGAGAAGTAACCAGCTGCTGGAGAGAAGCAGAGAAGAGAGAACAGAGTTCCTCCCATTAGCTAGCTCGCTAGTGCAGTGTGCAGCCTGAGAACAGCTGCTGTGCCGTGACCGTCCCCCTGCTTCCCAATCCCTGTCCTTTGGGACAGGGCCCCCGAGAGACATGCCACCATGCTCTGCTGCCCATTGGGTGCGGTGCCCATGATGGTGAGCTGCAGGCAGCCCTGCCCCGGGGGTGTCTCCTGAGGCCACGTGCCAGCGGTGTCGGGCGCATGCTGCCTGGCCTTGATGCTCCCACCTATGGTCCCCCCACCGCATCTCCGGATAGGCCCCCACACTGCTTGGGTCTGGGTCCCCCGCACCACACAGCCCCCAGCCCCTCTGCCCCGTGGGAGGGCCTCCGCGCCCTTGCCCCCATCCCTGGGACTCTGCCTGTCCCTGGGCCATGTCCCCCCACAGTGCCTGTGCCATAGGCATGCTCAGCCCTGCCTGAAGGGATGGGGGGAGAGAGGGAAGGGAGCACCCACTGTCAGGTGCTGCAGGTGTCTGGTGCTCTGTCCCCTCGCCCTGGTGGTGGTCAGCGAGGGGACCCTGCTTCTCCTCCTGCTCCTGCGACGCCTGGCCCTCTACCAGGCCAGGGATCAGCTCTGGGGTCCAGGGCTGGTGGGGTACCCTCCTGCTGGGTGGTGTTGCCTGTCTCCAGCACCACACCCTCGTCCACCGAGCACTCCTTCTGGTCATCGTCCAGGGAGGGGGGTTCGGTGGAATCAACGGTGTAGGCTCAAAGTAAGGGCAGCCGGCAGTGGGGGCTGCCCCCGTCCGCAGCCTGTCCTCCTGGGCCCTCTGGTACCACTGCCAGGGGTCCTTAATCTTCACCCGGACCGGCTGGGTGTCGCGGGTGTGCCCCTTGGCAGCCAGGGTCTGGGAGATAGCGGCATATATCTCCCAGTTGTGGAGGCTGCTCCACAACCAGGAGAGCATTGTCTCATCCCCCCAGATGGCAAGGAGGGTGAGGAGCTCCTCGTGGGTCCTGGATGGGGCCCTCCTCCTTTGCTGGCTGCTGCTGCTGCCCTGGGACATCCTGCCAATATGGCAGTCCTGGCCAGCTCTGGGGAGCAGGGTGGGCAGGGCTTTGTCCTGCCTTGTGAGAGGCCAGGGAAAGCTCTTCCTGGAGCCAAGAACCCTGGGAGGAAGGTCAGGGTGCCAGGTAGGTCGACCTAGCCAATTAGGTGAACCTAAGCCGTCCACACTGGTTTAGGTTGACCTAATAAGATCGACTTAAGTGTTAGGTTTACCTAACAGGCGGTAGTTATTAAGTCAACTTAAGGGCGCCCTTAAGTCGACTTAATGAAAGCCTGGTGTGGACAGGGACTAAGTTAGGTTGACTTAAGCCTCCTTAAGTCGACCTAACTTGCAAGTGTAGACATAGCCAAAGAGATCATTGTGATAGAGAGAGGTGACAAGGTACATGAATGAGTGACAGAAGAGGGCTTCAGACATGAGTGGAAGTAATCCCCAGAGGAGCCAGGAAAAGATGCCCTTACCCTCTGACAGAAGAATATATTGCTTTCTATCACACAAAATATCCTAATAGTTTCCCTGGGGTGAAATTCACTCCTGTGAAGAAGTAGGCACAAGATCTTCCAAACAGGGCTTAAATGGGAGTCTCGTGTTTGTTTTTAGCATTAAAAGCCTTGTAAGTGTTAAAAGGTCTTGTTTTTCCTAGGCTATCTTACAGAATTATTAATGGCTTTACTTCCCCCATATTCCTGAGCATATTTACTCCATATTCATCTGTGGGAAAGAAAAAAGCCAGTTCTTTCATCTTGTGGTTTTTATTTATTTCAAGATCAAACACGGAAATGTCAAGGCCAGGAATTTTTTTTTTTTCAGACAGCACCTGACCACTGCATCTTTTACTAACTCGGCCACTGCTGGTAGGATTCCAGGAATAGTACTATCCATGGCTGCATTAAGGGCCTGATTATTAGCTTCAATAGGCAGCAAGTAAGGCCATAAGCAGGAACACATATCTCTCTCTCTCTCCTTTCTGATTCTTCTCCATCTGCTCAGCTGCAATGACAGGGTGATGAAGTCTTCTCACCACTTTGCTTGTACCAGCGTCACGGCTTCATTCCTCTTTAAACACGTACATACGTCTTTATATGGTTCTACCAAATGAAATGCATGTTGTTAAAGTGTGTATTTTTATCTTAATGGCACTGTAAGACTGAAGTGATTTTTTTACGTAGTGCAATGAGAGGTTTGTACTATAAATGGTTTGAAAAAACTTTATACTGGTTACTAAGGTGCTATTGGTATACTTCTTGCTACTATCAGCTCTGACTGCAGTTGTCTTGGGTGGGGGGGAAAAAAAGAAAGAAATTACCTAGCCAGATGGTTTAATAGAATTGGCTGGCAAATTTCCATCAACAATGCAGACTTTAATAGAACTGGTTGGGAATCTTCTGATAAAACCTTTTTTTGTTGGCAAATTTGATTCTTCTTTATGGAAACCTATTATTTTCAAGTTTCTCAGATCCAGGAGAGGTGTGCGTGCATGTGTATGAATCCCCGAAATAGCCATCTGTTTCTGCCGCATTCCAGATGTGTCTTAGCCGGTGGGCTATAAAGTCAGTCTTGCTCTGCCCCAATGAATATATAATTATTGATAGAAAGAGTAACAGGTCCAAACAGGAGCGTGTGAGAGACTGACATTATAGTTTGGACTCTGGCAGAGTATAGACTTGAACTAGGGTTTCCCACATCCCTTAACCACTAGGCTATAGTCTGTCACTTTTCTGGTTTGTTGCAAAATATTTCAAGTCTTGGTTTTGCTCCTACTGTGGAACACAAAATGTATGTCAGAGACTTAATTTTTCACAATACAAAATTCTTGTTTTCTGCCTAGCCCAAGAATTTGTTCAAAACTCTGCAGGGCTCTTGACTGATTCTGCTAATTCAATTCACGTTTAAGTTGGTACTGTGTGGCTTGGTGCCTGTCACTTGGAACCATGTAGTCTTCTGGGACTGTAAAAATAAAACAGATGTAAGTGACTATATTTGCACAGCCCACATGAACATGTACATTCAGAAAATGCATTAGACAGCCATACGTGGAACTTAGCCTAAAATTGTCAGTGCAATCAGCCTCTCCAGAATGTGTGAGGGGAACATTCATTATGCCACCTCTGATGGGAGGTAGTGTTTACTCTCCTGTGTGCCCAGCCAGAGCTTTCTTTGTTGCCGATATGAAGAACATGGGGGCTACACTCCAGCTGAACCTGTTTGCCCTTGGAAAAGTTAGGCATATCAGGGCTGTTAGGTACTTTCTTCTCCCTGCATGGAAATACTGGCATTGTGTGCAACCCCTGCATGTAAGGGAAAGATACCTTGTACCCTTTCCCCACTGGTGCTGGGAATAATTCTGATCTGATCATAAATAGCTGTTCAAATTATATTAAATAATCACTTTAGGCTATGTCTACACTTGTCAAAATAAGTCGACTTAGCATGTCCGCACTGTAAATTTAGGTCGACTTAAAGTGGACTCTGCCAAATCGACTTAGAGCATCCACACTGGATGCCTAAATAGACTTCTAGGGGCTAGGTGGACCTGGGAGTGGTCCATGGTGGGAGGGAGGGGCACCCCTTCAAAAGTGTCAGGGGGCTCAGCATTTTCCCCATTGTACTAAAGTGCATGGAGGCTGAGCAGGACAGGGACAGGGGCAGGGTACGGGAGTGGGGTGGGCAGGGCTGTGTCCTGCCCTGTGGGTGGGCACGCCAGGCTCTGGCTGTACCAGGCACCCTGGCAGGGAAGTCGGTGGGGGAGTCCTGGGGACCCCTAAAGTCAACTTAGGGTTAAGCCACATCTACACTGGCTTAAGTTGACTTAATAAAGTCGACTTAGCCAGTAAGTCAACTTTAAACTAGGTTTTATAAAGTCGACTTAAAATTTCCTTAAGTTGACTTAAGCAGCAGCTTAAATCGACTTGAGGAAATTGTAGGGTAGACGCAGAGTAAATTAAGTCGCCTTAAGTAGGCTTAAGTTGACTTAATTTACAAGTTTAGATGCACCCTTAGAGAGATGGTATTGCCTGAATTCTGTATAGAAGCATACTGGGATCTGCCATATTAAATCAGATAACTGATATATCTAACCTGGCATTCTGACTCTGGCTGTAGCCAATTTTCTAAAAGCTTTAATCTTTACATCATGGTCTTCTACAAAGAATACCTGTACAAATTTTAATCTGATTTTTAATCTCACATACCCCTGTGTATATTTGGATTAACTCTATTAGATTTTACATAAGTGTAATTCACTGTGGGTGCATCTACACTTGTAAATTAAGTCGACGTAAGCTTGCTTAAGTCGACTTAATTTACTCTGCATCTACACTACACTTTCCTTAAGTCGACTTAAGGAAAATTAAGTCGACTACGTTAAACCTAGTTTAAAATCGACTTTAGGCTTAAGCCGACTTCCTAAAGTCGACTTAAGACAGTGTGGATGCAGAGTAGCCCTAAGTCGACTCTAAGTCGACTTAGGGCTCTCCAGGACTCCCCCACTGCCCTCCCTGCCAGGGGGGGTGGCACAGGGGGAGCCTGGCATGTCCCACCACAGGGCAGGGCAGAGCCCCGCCCACCCTGCCCCTATGCCTGCCAGGGTCCCTGTCCTCCTTTGCCCCATTGTACCCAAGTACAAGGGGCAAAGGCTGAGCCCCCTGGCACTTGGCAAGGGGTGCCCCCCTGCCACTGTGGACCTCTCCCAGGTCCACCTAGCCCCTAGAAGTTGACCTAGGCATCCAGTGTGAGTAAGTTCCCCCCTAAGTCGGCTTAAAATTTAGGTGTGGACATGCTAAGTCGACTTAAATTAACAAGTGTAGACATAGCCTGTGAGACCAGATCATCAGACCCTGTGTGCACATTCATGCAAAGACACCATACGAGATGGTGCAACAAATGAGGAAATGGAGAGATTTACAATATATATAATAAAAAACAGCACCATAGTTTTGTGACTATAATTGATGCTGCGATTCACTTCAGCAGCTATTCACAGGATTTCTGAGTGAAGGGAATGGTTAATATTGCTTGATGTGCCATTGAGTGGTTAATGTGAGTTGAAGAGAACTTGTGTTTTGCAACTTTCTGGCATCTTTCTGATACTTGTGGCAATATGCCCAGTTTGGTTTCCTGTTCACACTTCCTGAAATGTTCCATTCCTAGAGAATTAAGGACTAACTGATTCAGCGCAACAAATGTAACAGAGACAAGAACTTTCTCTTTCACTGCTGCTCGTTCACAAAAACAGCAGTAACTTATAAGAAGAGACAAACGTAACAGTGACTGTGCTGGATGTATACTGTAATCTCGCATAAAAACTGGGTATAAAAGCTTTGGGGGGAGGGAAAAGATGGAGAACTTAAATTAAGTGCTGTTTGTTGAAAGTGTTTTCTTAACTTCGTCCACATACAGGTTTTGAAGACCAACTACTACTCCACGTTCGTCCCCAAGAGAGAAACACCAAAGTGGGAGGCGGAGTGTCATTCCCAATTTCTCTGTGATGAAAGAGCCATGATGTGAGGTAGAAAAAGTCAAATATTTATTGGCCTATGTGTTCTTTTCTCTGGATTTAATGTTTTCATTAGCTTTCCTATGTTGTGCACAAACTGTTACATGAAGTTCTGACTAGCATTAAGGGTCTGAATCAAAGCCCACTTAAGTTCCTTGACTTCACTGAATTTGGATCAATCTATCAAAGAATATCAATTTGCCACTGATTTGTCACTGCTTCCAGGCATTGTAATAGGAATGTTTACAGCTGTTTGTGAGTATAAATTAAGTTTATATAAGCACTGCATTTTGGGAAAGTTTGAATAAAGACAATCTTATATATATATATTTATTTTTCTTTAGTCATATATATATATATATATGTAAGGACATTGAGAACCACCAAATACTAATTTCTACTGAGTATAAAGTAACCACAGTCTATGGGAAGCTGTGGACAGTGACTCTCCTATTCAGGGAAAAGATCAGCCTCTTTTGGGATGCCAAAAAGTTACTGCGTCATAAGGAGTTGCAAAACTCACAGATGACAGGAGTGCTTACACAAATGAGTTCCATACTTCTTCTCATGCTATCTTGAGCCTTTTTTTGGATCTGTCACAGTTCTCTTTCCTGTACAATGGTGGCCATGCAGTCCATAAGAGTTTCTAAAATTGTTATAACCTTATTATGTCTCTCCCAGTGGGTGCAGAAGAACAGATCATGGGCAGTTTGACAAAATGGCGATTGGAGGCAGTTGTTTTCTAATTAGAATTCAAAGGCAGCTGGAAGCTGGGGTTAAAACCATTCATTTAATGAGGCCTCCTAATCAGTCAGCCCGTATACTTCAGCAAACTTTGATGCTAGTGTTACTTTCAAGAGCACTCACTTATAAATATTAATATACATTTGTATAATATAAAATCTCAGAGAACCATAATACAGTGTAACTAGTTTAAAGGCAGGTTATGAGATTTTTATGGAATTTGTATAATTTAGAGGAACATGGAAGTGTGTGTGTGTGTGTGTGTGTGTATTTTAGTTTAATAAGTCAACAAAAATGTCTTTCCCTCTCGTGCATTTACATGAACCAATCTGCTTAAATTACTTATGTAGTATCTGACAAGTTCCAAAGGGGTAGCCATGTGAGTGTAGTTCAGCAAAACAAACAATGAGTCTTGTGGCACTTGTGAGCTCAAGCGATAAATACATTTGTTAGTCTTTAAAAGTGCCACAAGACTCCTTGAGTACATCTACACTTGCATCTTAGGTCGACTTAACGACGCTTAAGTTGACCTACAAAACGCCGCGTCCACACTGGGCGCTTATTAAGTCAACTTAAATGCTTCCTTAAGTTGACTGAATAACACCACCTCTGAAGGTCGAATTAAGGCTTAAATCGACCTTATTAAGTTGACTAAAAGCCAGTGTGGACAGGTATGTCTACACTACAGGCTCTGTTAAGTCGACTTAGCAAGGGCGACTTAAGTCAACTTTAAGTGTAGACACTCCGTTAAGTTGATCTAACAAGGTCAACTTTAAGTCGACTTTAAGTCGACTTAAAGTCGACCCTGTTAAGTCAATTTAACAGAGACTATAGTGTAGACATAGCCTTGTTTGTAGGATCTGAGCAGCTTTAACCCGCTTTAATATATTTATCTTCACAACTTTCCGGGATTGGTAGGGAGCTGCTGCTTTCCCTGTTTTACAGATGGAGGAACTGAGGAACAGAGAGACTAAGGGATAGAATTTTAAAGGTATTTAGGCACTTAACGGGATTTTCAAAAGTGACCCTGTGTCTAATTTCAGTTGGAGTCCCAGGCTAACTCCTTAACTACTAGACCATAATTCCTCTTGGAGGAAGTCATTAAGATGTTTGAGTGGGTCTTATATTCTCAAACAATATATTTCATACTCAGTTCAGAGAAGATGGAAAGATAAGCTTGAAGGAATGCTGTGGGAGGCAACATTTAGTTCTTTGTCTTGGAAGAACTATGACAAGTGCTTCTGCATGTTATGAAATGTTAAGCTCCTGTTACAATCATATGAAATAACTTTGAAATGACAAAAGACAGTTGTTTAAACCAGTGCACAAGTAAGGGGCCAAAGTTGTTTTACTCCAATAATTACAACAGGGTTACACTAGGGTGGACTTGTATATTTTCATGAGCTGAAAAAGGAGTCTTGCGCTAGGAAAACAAGATGAGTGGGTAATCTATGTTTTTATTCTGTTGGTGAGAGATAGAAGCTGATGTAATAAAAGATATTACCTCTCCTATCCTGGGACCAACACAGCTACAATATCACTTCATCTAGCATTACATTCATTTTCAGAAGTGCTTTCATTTTTCCAGCTCTCTTTTTAAGTATATATTCTAATTTCACAAGAGGTTCAGTCTAATTTGCACTGAAGTAATTTTGACTTTAATAGGAATTGGATTGGGCCTAGGTCACAAAGGCTATGTCTATACTAGCAATTTAAGTCGACTTAAGGAGGCTTAAGTCGACTTAAATTAAGCCACATCCACACTAGGCTTTCATTAAGTTGACTTAAGAAATTCCTTAAGTCAACTTAATGAAAGCTTAAGTCAGCTTTGTTACTACTACTCATTAAGTCGACTTAACCCTTAAGGCGACTCCTTAAGTTGACTTAAGGACTGTGTGGACATGGAGTAACCCTTAAGTCGACTTTATGAAATTGACTTAAGGGTGGTTAGGTTGATTTAACAAAGTGGATTAAGTCGACTTAAAGCTAAATTGACTTAGTCCACTTTGTTAATTTGACTTTAATAAGGTCGACTTTAAGTTGACTTAAAGTGTAGACATAGCCAAAATGACTTACTGATTGTTTAAAGTTGCCCAGAACCTGATTTTTTGTTTCATGTTGTTGCAGTTGATCATTTCACAGAAAACTGAGCTTGAGATGTCAGAACTGTGTATCTGGCTTCCCAAATCAGGAGATCATTTGGGGCCAGTATATTTGTGAATGTTTAAGCAGAGTCCATATTTGATCTGAGGTCATTAGGAAGAAGGAGCTTAAACCTCTCTGCATAACTTTTGGTTTCCTGTTTGCTTCTGCCCTACAAAGCTTTACTTACAAAGGGCTCATGAGTCCTGTAAATTCAAGTGGTCTTTGGGGTGATGCCTTCTCCCAAGCTGTTCAGAATATTTCTTTTTTTCTTTTTTTAAAGAAAGGAAATGTAAATAATAAGAGGTAGAAGTCATCTATGGAAAAGGATCCAGATATTCAAAGGTGATTAGACACCTAATTCCCACTAATTTCACTAAGAGTTAGATGCCTAAGTTCCTTCTGACAATGTGGGCCAGGATGACTAAGGCTGTTTTAACAAACAGGGCTAACTGAAGGCTCTGAAAATACTTAAGATACTTTGCTCATTTTCTACAAAATCTTATTTTTTTCTTTTACAACTGTTTGTTCTAATGGTCATTCTCAAGCTTGCTCAGAATTACTCACCTCAGCTAAGTCTGAGTTGTTAGATTCTTTGGAAATGGACCCACAGATACACTTTTAGGCATGCAGTAGAACAAGCAAAGACACAGATAAGGGAAGCCATGTCACTACCTCAGGAAGCAAAGATGGATACTGGACTACAGCCCAAATGCTGCTGACCTTACTGAACAATAGGACTGTTCACAGGAATAAGGCAAGCAGAATTTGGTCCTAAATCTTCACTTCCTTCATAGGCTGTTAAAAGGCCTAGGAAATTCACTGGGCCTGACTGTCTTTTCATTTACGCTGTTCGAAATTTATATGCAAGTATAAATGGGTATAAAAGAGGGGAATCAAGACTATATATCTGTTGAGAATCTAGGGGCAAAATGCAAGGTCTGTTACTTATCAACATGTTCTTGGTAAAATAATGTTTAAAAGAAGATGTGACTGAGTCTGTTCCCCAGGGCAGTTACTAAAGAATCAATGTGGAGACTGGGAAATAAAATGGAAAATTTCCAAGGGAACTTCAAGCACATGCTGTGTAATAGGAAATTCCCATGCTGAAGCCTAATTTAAGAGCTTTATTTCCCATCCCTATTAGCCCCTCAGCTGAGAAGGAAAGAAAAGTTTGGAAAACTTGCTCAAATGTTAGCAAAACAAGGAAGAGGAGCAGAATTTAAACAGTTTCACCCCTCCTTTCCCTCTGGTGCTGCTGAAATTTCTTCTCTGGACAAATGCTACAAATTTGGGCTCTAGCATAGTGGGCATCATTTAGCAGCAAAAGGCCATAGCTGAGGAAGATTCACTCTACACTGAACGATGTCCCAGCATATACAGATGGGAATACATACATGTGGGAATTAATGCTCAACCTTTGGGGAAGTAAGGACAGAAGTGGAAGGGGCCAGATGAGGTGGAGTTATTCTGCTAGAAGAACGTTAAGGAGAAGGGGTAGTGGTGAAGTTTGGCCACCTGCATCAATATTCCATTCTTCCACAGTGCTCTGAGATATCTTGCCTCCTGTCCAAAGTGGGTAGGTAAATCCAGCTCCCCTGCCTGCACAAGGACTCTCAAACTCTGGAAACTCATGTGATCTTTTTTTTTCAAATAGCTTTAGCACTTCTGTTTGTTTTTTCTGTATGGGGAGGGCACTATCTGGCTTATATTCCAGTTGAATTGTTGTTTCTTTCTGGGTACAGATGCATTGCCAGTGGCTAGGCAGATTCATTGGCCAAAACTACCTGTGTTGGGGTGTTCAGTGGCCCCATCCTTAGCAGCAGCCCAAGGGTGTAATGCTTGATGTGGAGCTACAGCATGAGTACTCCAAGGCAGCAAAGATAAGAGTCAATTAATCCTGGTGAAATTAATTGAATTTGGCGTGGATTGAGAGGGATTTGTTCTGAAGAATGTGAAACTGATAAATAAGCAAATAAATAGTTAAGACTGACCTATATTAGCAAGATGCAATATGTCTAATTAAACAAGTACATTATCTTTGGAGACGCCCAGATATTAGAGGTGAGACTTAAACTGAGTCTTTGATGGAAGTATGCTCTCAACTGGTTCTATTGTTAGTTTGTTTCCTCTGTATTTTATTAAGTAAATTTAAAAAATCCAGTTTTATAACGATATCCTGTACATATCAGTTTAAACAAGTCCTTCTATAGAAAGTTTTCTTGTACTGTTGTTGCTTAAAAAGCAACTATGTATAGGGTTGAAAAATGAAAGGCGATGAGTCCCCATGAAATCCAATATGTTTATAGAACAATAAGGCCTGATTCTGATCTCTTACACCACTGAAACCCCTTTGATTTCTATGGAGTTGCTCTCATCTTACTGTAAGTGAAAGGAAAAGCAGGCTTTAGATGTTTCAACATGTCCTTTGCACATCCTCTATTATGAATTTTTGCAACTTGCACTGCTTTCCTCTGACTGGCTGTATTTTTCCAGCATCATTTATCCTTGTTCTGCAGCTGTTAACTATTAAGACCCAGGGTTACTAGTATTTAGGGCCTGATCCAAAGTCCACTGTAGTCAAATGGATTCTGACCATTGGCTTCAGTGGTTTAGCCCTTTATCAAGGAATCATCTTAATAAAACATGATAATGCTACAAACTGAATATATACAGTAAGTTGTAGAAGTGTAGCTGCTATGAACATGTTTCAGTAATATAGGTGTGGGGTTTTTTTCCTATCAGTATTGTTTGGACCACTGTTTGTAAAAGCATTAGTTATTGACCCAAATTCGAAATGTCAAATAGTAATAATTCAAGTCTATTTTTGTTTTTATTTTGCTACAATTTTGAAATGATCTGATGTACTGATTTTAAACATATTGAAAATGTTAGTTAATGAGCTTTGAAGGTTTTGTCCCTGCGTCGTTCTAGCATCAGGAAAACAACAGTAATTTTTTTGGCCAAGCTTTGAAAAATCTTCTTCAAACTTTTGAAGTCAATTAGATTCACTCACATAAATCAGGTACCAAAACAGGTATGGGAATCAAGTACATAACTTCTGTAGGTTCTCTAAAAATGTTTAGAAAGGCCAAACTTAGAGTTTGGAAACAAGATTGGAATCCAGGAGATCTGGGTTCCATTTCTGGCTCTTTCATGGACTTTCTTGAGTAAGTTATTAAGTTTCCTCTGTCTCAGTAAAATGGGGATGAGAATATAACTTCCCTGTTGAGCTGCTGTCAGGCTTAACTCATTCACGGTTTTAAAGCATTTTTAGTTCCTCAGGTGGAAGGCACCAAGGAAGTGCAAACTATTAGTTATAGACAGCGAGTACATTTCACCATCAAAATGCATCTTTTGATTTATGAATTCAATTCTGCAAGCTTTCCACGCATTGCTGGAACTCCTATTAACTTCAATAGGACTTCCATACACATAGGGATGTAGCTTATAGAAAGTAATGTTCAGTATACCAGCATCATTGTTCTTCAAAGAGTAAAATTCACCCCAGTGCAGAGTATATCTGTTTGTATTACTATGGCTCTTAGATGCCATGATAATGGACCAGACCCCATTGTGTTAGGTGCTGTACAAACACAGAACAAAGGCTGCCCTTGCTCCAAAGAGTTTATAGTCTTGGGAAAATTCTACAGTAGTCTAGTAGAATTCAAAATTTGCAATGATAAAATGTAAAATATAGTATAAGTAATCATAGCAGGATTAGATTGTGAGGAAGGCCCCAATCCTGGAAAGATTTACTCCTACGAATAACTTTACACACCATGAACAGTCTCGCTGAGGTCAGAATAATCCTGGCCCCATCAAAATCAATGGCAAAATTCCTGTTCACCTTAGTGGGCCAGGATTTCACCCATTGTGGCTACTCACAATATGTAAAGTTAAGCACATTCATAAATCTGTAGGATTTGGGCTTGTATGCTGGCATTCATCTGCTTTTGCTTTCCCCAAACTAATCGACATATGCAGAAAAGGAAAATTATTCCATGTTCTATTTGTAATTTGTGCACTTAATCAGTCTGAACTGGCAAACCACAAACAATATTATCAGATTTTGATTCCATACTTGTTATAAATTTTGACAAGTATGGTCATAAAATTAAAGTAAATAGTAATTAGTGTCTGAGCTTTATTAAATTTCCTGTTACTGCCATGACTTGGATTGATAAAAACAAAACAAATACTGTCTGTATAGTTTACAAACAACACAATTAAATCTGTCCAAGTGTAAGAAAAAGTATCTACAAATAGAATGTGATATCTAAATATTTAAGGGCTGCTTTTTAGAGCAGAATTTGTTACACTAGGCTAGATGAAGTAAACACTATCCTAATCTAGTCACATTAACGTGGCCATTAGATAAATAATGATGTTCCTGGCTATGAAGCCCTGTACATTAAGGCTTTTAATGAGTTATGGAAAACATGGTGAAACCTCTCAATTTATTGTGTCATTCATTCCAAAGAGCCCTTTCAATTAAGATGACTCAGTGTTTTACCACTTTAATTTATCTTACTTAGGTCAAATAGTAGAACAAATCCACATAATGACTTATCTCAGATAGCTAGGGCAGGATCTGTTTTTCTTCTTGTTGCTATGACTGGGGAAATTAAGGTCAATTAAAGTACACTACCTACCTTGTATTATCTATTTATAATTTATTATTCTTTTAATAAGACCTACACGTTAGAAATTCTTGTGGTTTTCATTTTATGTGAGTACCAATATACAGAAACTGGAACAGAGAGTATCCTCCAAACAACTCTACCAATAAGGCCTCATATTGGTTTGTGGTATTGCCAACCCCAAGTGCTCAAAAGCCATGAGTCAGGCTCCAGAAATCATGAGAATGGTTTATAATGCATGAAAAAAATTTAATGTACTTTTTTATTTTGGGTTTTGTGTTTTCCGGGTATAATTCTGTCATACTTCCAAGCTTTCCTTCTCAACGATGAGAGTTAGAGACATACTTGAGAAAGAAAGGTGAGATTCTTACATAATCAGAGGATTACAGGAGGTAGAGCTTTAAGAAAACATCAAATATGGAGAGACTCATGTTAAAAGCCACAAGAATTGGCAACAGTGGCAGTAAATAAATTATAGACAAATAACGGTTAATATATGTTCACAGAGGGTTAAATCTATTTAAAAAGAATATCTACCCTACCTCACTGTTTCACAGTGCTCCCTGTTTTGTTTATATCTGTAACAGATGTGCCTGTAGGTGAAGGGAGGAAGAAAGCCTTTAGAGGGATAAAATCATTTATTCTCTGTATTAGAAATTATATCCAAAGTACAAACAATTTTATACAATGATGTATACACCAATACTCTTATTACAGCATTTGTGCTCACTATGGAATTTATAGTACACAATTTTTCTCATCCCCAAATGGCTTAAAGGTTTTTGATCAGTCATTGTGTAATCGGTGACAAAGATTTTACAGCAAGAATTGGCTTTCATTATGTGTTTGTTATTTAATTAGCACAATGGTCCAAAAAAACAAACAAACAAACAAACAAACAAACAACAAAAAACAAAAAAACCCACCCCTTGGAGAACTACTATAATAGAAATATCCATTTATAATAAATGTTAATTATCCATGCAGTGGCACCACTTTCCATTTTAAGAACAGAAATCATCCCACTTCCTGTTAGGCTGCATTAGAACTGATGGGGCACAACAGTGTAAGGTAGAAATAGGCATAATATTTGTCACCATTCATTTCCTCTTCCTATAATAAATATTGATTACAGTGTCTAGTCCCTCAGCAACAGGAGACTGTGCTAGCTGAAAAGAACAGAAAATTGCCTACTTACTCCAGTAATTTCATGTTTACTTAAACTGCAGAGGAAATGACTAATATGCATGAACACTTTTTATATCCATTCCTTTTTCTTTCCTCCTTCAAATTTTGAAGCACTTTGGTTCTTGCATTTTGAAAACGGGAATTTGAAAAGCTCAGGGCTGTTTTTTAACATTGCTTGTACAAAAATGAGGGGCCTCATTTGTGTGTGCTGATGCTCTGATTATACATCCAGTCTCTTAACCGGACAGACAAATGGCCTGCTGTCCATGGGCCTGGCTATTCATATGTGCAATCATCTGATTTGCACACAGTCATGGTATTTATGCATGTAACTCACTCACACATTTGTACCTATGTGTTTTGTGTCTGCAGTGAGAGGAATCAGGTCTTCAAAGTTTAAACTGCAAATTATTGGCTCATATAAATAGACATCACCCCAGCTGAAGATCCTCAGGTGATGGTCTGCTCCTAGGTCTTTTTTAGGGTGCTGTATTTGACACAATGACAGTGAGGATTTTTTTTTCTAATATAACACAGGTATGAGAATGAACTATATTTAATCACTATTTAAATTTTGAGGATTATTTTTAGTTCAATATGTTTCCTCCAATTTTTTACCAACCTTAGTACATTTTTCTTTATGCACAGTTACTGTTTTGAAGTTTTGAGTACTGTCAAACTCATTGCATAATTTTGATAAGGTTACTGCAATTAGGGCCGCATAGCTGTAAATTGAACTGCTGGATTTTATGCTGTGAAGAAACATCCTGAGCTATGAATATAGTCTAGTAAGGTTCATTGCAATTTTACTGAGACGTTCAAGAAAATCAGACTAAATAGACTAAAATGTCCATCCTAATTTTTATTTACATTATGTAACATATTATCTCAGATGGGATAGAAAGGAAAAGCTTTTGAAGCATTTTGTGACTCCCTCCCCCAACAATGGTCCCAAATCAGTCATCCTGACTCACCGTGCATTAACCCACACTAGCCCCAGTAAAATCACAGTAAGAAAAACTTCAGCTGAACTATTCACAGTGTTACCCTATTCCATATTAATAAGGGTGGAAGCATCTGGCCCAGAAATATTAAAGAACTCTTAAGGAGACTTGTATTTAAAAAGCAGCTAGTTACTTCTGTTAAATACTTTGTAAAACAATACATTTTTCTGCATAAAAGCTAGCTTTCCAAGTATTTGGCATTCTGTACCAGAAAAAAGGAATAGAAAACTATTTTCAATTTTAAAAAGTATCAAAACAAAGCACAAATGCACTTACATATTTTCCATCAGTAACTGTAACAGATACAAAAGCCATTCCATGAAGTGTATAAACATTTGTTTCTTTAAAAAAAAAACCCCAAACCTAAACAAAACCCCAAACCCTTCCTCTTTTGTTAAATCAGGTATTTTACTGCCACTTTCCATCAACAATTAGGTCACCTAACCACAACCATTTGTTTCAGTTCATATTTAACCATGCTCTTTGATATCTTCTGAGAAAAATAAAATGCTTGTGTATTTCACTGTGCCACTTTGGCATCACACCTTCCATAACATTAGCTTCAAAACCGAGCTGGATAAATTTATGCAGTGGATTGTATGACTACTAGTGGAGTAATGGGAAATATTCCAATGGCCTGTGATTGGATGCTGGATGGGGTGGGTTCTGAGTTGGTGCAGAGAATTCTTTTTTGGGTGTCTGGTTGATGAATCTTGCCCACATGCTCAGGGATTAGCAGATTGCCATATTTCGAGTCAGGAAGGGATTTTCCCCCATGGCAGTTTGCCTTCCCCTGTAGTCAGGTCCAGCCCAAGGGATTTTGGTGCCCTAGGCGAACTATGACTTTGTTCTCCCCTCCCCTCCATGTTATAAAAGAAGATAACATATTAATATTTTTTTAAATAGAGAAAAAAATTCATTTCCATCTCCTTTGATGCCCCTTAAAACCTGGTGCCCTAGGCGACCGCCTAGTTCACCTATATGGTTGGGCTGGTCCTGCCTGTAGTGTGGAGCATGGGTCCTCTGCTGGTTGTTTCTCTGTACTTTGAAGTCTTTAAACCATGACTTGGGGACTTCAATGACTCAATCATAGGTTAAGTGTCTCTTTCAGGAGTGAGTGGGAGGTTCTGTGGCCTTGCAGTATTGGGCAGGAATCAAAATAACACCAGGCGTCCTGTGGTATTGTGCAGGAGCTCAGACTAGATGATCATATTGGTCCCTTCTGACTTTGAAATCTATGAAAAACTGCATTTACTCTACTTTACATCTCCTCCCTCATATTTGTTTGCTTTAGTGTAACCTTTCCTTGGTCTTTTTTTTGAGGGGGGGTGGGATAGGGTCTTTCTTACCTCCATCTATTTTCCTATAATTTTTAAATGTTCTGTTTCCTCCCCACCCCCAGGATCAGCTCCTTCAAGACATGTTTTGGATTCTGTCTTTTTAGCTTTAATTCTCCCTGACTTTTTCTCTTCAGTTTTCTTTTGCCTGTTTGGTACAATTATATGCCTATTTCATTTTCTTAATCCTCTCCTTTATCAAACATCTTTCTTCTCATCCTCTGCCTTCCCTTTCTTTTATTGTTTCTCTCTCATTCTTCTATCTCCCCTCTCTTTCACTGTCCAACCCAGCCCCCTTTGTTTTAGTCACAATGAACACTTGCAATTGTTGAACTCAGGACATCATAAATATGTTCATTGTTGACAGCTCATTTCCTAAATATATGTGGGGAAATATTGTAGGACAATGGAAGATATCCAGTCATTGCTTACATAAACAAAAAAGGGAGAAGGTTTCTCTCTCCCCTGCAAATATTTGCGTAACTTGGACCTCAGATTCATGGAAGCAGATGATGTGTGGTGTTATTTTGATTCCTATAGCACGTGATGATGCCAGGCAAAGGAACACACAGATACATATTATAGACCAGACTGGTAGCATCGCTGTTTTGAAGCTGCTTTATTATGGGGATGGGAGAAATAACCTGTTTTCAGCACCTTATAACTTTGCCAAACTTTAGTTGTTTGGGCCAAAATTTTCCATGCTTGTTTGTTTAATCTTCAGTTAAAATGGTTCAGATGTTTCTCAGAATGAAGCTTGCGAAAAATAAGTTTTTACCCATGTTTTTATAATATGCTGGTGATCTTTTCTTTTTCTAGCACCCTCGTGTTGGAGCAGGGATTGAAATTTGGCAAGTAAGGCTTTCATATGAGGGATGTGCATATTACCATTCCCATGAAAATCCATTCAAACTGAGCCCAGTTATAAGCCTTTAAAAACTGCAGTTCACACATGCCCATTAGAAATTTCTTCAATTTTAGCAGCTAAAGCATCTTAGTTTGAAAGCAAACTATTGAGAGTTACTCTTGAGTATGGTCTTTCAACCAGTTGTACATCCACCTTATAGTAATTTCAAGTAGATCACATTTCCTTAGTTTGCTTATAAGAAAGTCATAGGGGAATGTGGTTTTAGGAACCTTACTAAAATCAAGATATATCAGGTCTAGTCCTTTATCCAGTAGTCCAGTAACAATGTCAAGAAAAAATAGACTGATTTGGCATGATTTATTTGTGACAAATCCATGTTGGCCATTCATTATAACCCTATGTTCCTCCTGGTGCTTACAAATGGATTGTTTAATAATTTGTTACTTTATCTTTCACACAAAAATTCTGTTAAAATAACATTATTAAGGTTGCAAAGTCAAGCACTCAGAAACCTGAAGTCAGTCCCTACGTGTGCATGCCCTGATACACTAGTTAATTACTTGATCACATGCTATTACTCAGTGCATAGGATGGACATGATTAGTGAGCAGCTATTCAATATTTTATTTTTTCCTCATTATTCAATGTGTGGCCCCATGCCTAATTTACTGTGCTCCATTCATGTAGTTTTGTGTGTGTGACAGTAAGAGAGAGAGAGAGATGTTATAAGGTCGCAATTAGGTCAACTTAAGCAATTAAATATGCAAATTTATATGTTGACAATTAATTTCCCACATTTACATAACCAATTATTGTGAAAGAGGAATGACTCTTACTGTGATCAGTGTTACTTGGCTGGTAGTACCTCCTTGAGCTGCCTCCAGAACCTGCTTAAAACCCCTAATCCAGTGGTTCTCAACCTTTTTTCCGTCACAACACACCTGACAGATGATGTTCCCCTGTATGACACACCACAATTGGCTGGTGGTGGTGGCAATTGGGCTGGAGTGCTTGGGAGGCTGTGGAACTCTGGAGGATGCAGCATTCCGGGACCTGGGAGGGAGCAGAGTTAAGCCAGCACAGGCTGGTGCCCGGGTGGTCTGGCTTGATGGGGCCGTGTTTATTTTTGTGGGGCAGGTGGTGCCTTCAGGAGCCCCAAGCTGAGCTGCCAATTTTCCACGACACACCTCCTGGCTCTTCATGACACACTTTTGTGTTCCGACATAGTGGTTGAGAACCACTGCCCCAATCTCATGCCATTGTCTGGCTCAGCAGAGCCCCTTCTTCTAGGCACAGCAATATGGTGGGGATATTGCTGGACTTTTAGATCCCCTCCAGCACCACCAAAAGATTTGTACATGCTACCACAGTACCCTCATCTTTAAAATATTGTAAATGGCAGTTTCAGTGATATTACTGAGGTTTTAATTAGTACATTTTTGTACTACTTTATTCCACCTAGATTTGATAATCTTTCAGTGAAATTTTGAAGGATGGCTTTGGTGTATGTATATTTGTTGTAATATAGTTCATGTGATCCTACAGAGCAATAAGAGTACTCCAGTTGCTGATGGCAACGTTTCCCATTGCCTCAGTGTTAGTATTCTTTATTTCTCAAGTAAATAATATTCAGTAATAAAAGTGACGGGACACTAAACTAGTGTGAAATTTAGAGAATTCTAAATGACTAATGTCCGTCCAAATGAGGGACACCTGAGATACAGTCACCAAGGAGGAGAGGGATGTGGGGAACACCTAGCTCTGTTCCCAGCTACTGGTGTTCACAGAGCAGAACACAAAAATATTTCTAAAATATTTGATAATAATAAAAAATTGCTATTCTCAGGCAGAAACCAGTGAAAGAGCTGCCATGCTAACACTGGGTTCACTGTTGGTACTACAGCAGTATTTAGTAATTCCACTTTTTAGTAGGTATGAGAAAGAGGAAGGAAGTTGGCCAACCACAAAAATATTACCAGTATATGCCAGTACCATTCTAATAATGTCAGAGCAGCCTTCCACACTGCTGTTGTAGTGCTGCCCTGATTAAAGTCACATCTTATGTTTTATGGACAAGGTACTATTTGAGTTTGTGTAACTGCATCCTTAGTTGACAATTGGTTCCACAAGAAACTTTTTAAAATGCCCCAGTGTCCTTACTGTGCCATGTTAATCTTTTACATTTGCAATAAACCTGATTTTAGATTTTATAAAAATAAGCTTTTACACAACCCTCTGTGACCATGAGATAAGTTTCCATTAAAAATGCCAGCAGAATCTTTGGATTTTTTTAAAAACAAATACACTTTCCACTGTGATATTTCCAACCCCAGATTTTTGTTACTATGGTGGCTCTCAGACCATGCTTGGCTGAGCAATATAGGTAGTTTTTAGAGCTACTTTTATCACAGGTCTGAAACACCCAATAGATTTTCAAGCAGTGAAGCCTTTCACTATTTTTATCCCATTCCAGGGCTCAATTAGTCTTCAAAGGCTTTATTGACCAACTACATTTTAAAAAGTAGCTCTTTGTACTATCTATGAGAGCTTTGTGGGTTGATTTTTTATTTTTTGGTCAGGTTTTTTCAATTATTAAAGCAGGGCAGTACTAGATTTAAGGTAGGAAGGGAGATTATTATTATTTATTGTTATTATTATTAATGTATTGTTTTATAATCCCACTAGTGTATTTGAAACACAGAAACACTTAAAATGCAGGCATCCCCTCCCGCTGAAGATTTGATGAACTTGAAAAATGTAAGGAAAGAGCTGTGTAATGGCAGAATATATCTGAGCCATTGACATAGAGTTAAACTTACTGACCAGAAGAAAGACAACAGAGTCCTGTGGCACTTTTAAAGACTAACAGATTTATTTATCGCCCACGAAAGCTCATGCTATAAATAAATCTGTTAGTCTTTAAAAGTGCCACAGAACTCTGTTGTCTTTCTGCAATAGACTAACACGGCTACCCTTTTGGAATTTGACCAGAAGAAGTCACTCACAGATACTGGGAAAAGGGAAAGAGGAGGGGGCCAAGAACAGATCCCTCTGCTGGAGTCCAGTGAACCAAATGCTGGAAGAGCAGCAGATCACAGAGGAGGAACAAGATAGGACAATCATGGATCATGGTACAAGAAAAAAGAGTGATCAACACCACTATGCTAAAGACAATGGAAAGGTCTAGCAGATGAGGGCAAAGCATATGTTTTGACAAAGAATAGGTCATCTTAGACTTTGCCATGAGAAACATTTGTAAAGAAGAGAGAGGAGAAACTAGACTGAAGTGGATCCAATAGTGCATTTGAGCTAAGGAAGTTAATACTGTGGAGGCACACATCCTGCTCAATAAATCTGGAGGTGAAGGGGACAAAGGAGATAGGAGTATAGCTAGGGAGAAGGAGAGAGAGGTTCAAAGGTAGGATTTTTAAGGATGGAAATGTCAAGGAATGTATACTCAGAATATGCTTACATTGCAATTGTGAATTATGATTGCAACATGTGTACACATCTACACAATCTAGTTCAAAGTTGGCTCAGCTATGTCTAAACATGATGTAATCACACCTCCTAATTGCAGTGTAGAAATGCCCAAAGGAAAAGGAGCAGAGTGAGAAGACAAGGTTTAGAGAGAATGAGAGGTATTAATCTTTAGTACATTAGTAACTAATGTAAAGTCCTGCAACCAGGAAATGTAAATAAAGATATCCAGAATGAGGGGGCACCAAATAGTGTCATCAGCAATATTAAATAAATAGATTTTAATTTGCCTATTGTTTTCTATGTAACCAACGCATGAGGCAGGGAAGATGTGGGTCCAGTAGGGCAGATTTCTTTGTTAAGAAGGGGATTACACTATGAACAAATCTAAGAACCTCTGTACCAGTGCCTGAGAACCTGAAAGGAAAATTGACTAGAACCAAAACTGAAATTTACTATGCTGTGTTCATTGTCCAAGCTGAGAATAAAAAAATAGCAAACAAGTACCATAATAGAGGAAACTAAACAGATTTTAAAGATTGTTTTATAGTGTCATTTTTAAAGCAGGTAAGAACATTAAAAATATATATTTTTTAAACTTGACACGCAGGGGTACCACTGCCCCCCAAAATATTTGGGGCATGGCCCCCCTGCACCAGGTCCCCCCATGCCGGCCCCAATCCACACCACCCTCACTGGCCCTCTAGGGCACACACTGGGGAGCTCTGGGTCTGATCCAGGCAGCCCCAGCCCTGACCGGCTCTCCACTCCTGCCAGTGGCCCTGGACCTGAGTTGACTTGCCACCTCTGCTGCCAGCCTTGGGCCCGCCCTGGCCAACTCGCCCTGAGCCAGCTCACTGGTCCAGAGCCAACTCTCTCCCCCGCACCTCCCCATCCCCATCTGCTTGCTCAGTGGACCCCATGGCACTGACCTGTGCTGTGGGACTCCATGCAGCTGGGCTGAAGAGGGGAGGGATTTAAATTTCTGCCTTCTCCCGCCCCTGCACCATGTGTCTCAGGGATGTGGTGCAGGGCAGGACAACCCTTGTTGGCTCCAGCTGTGCTCTCCTCCCTGGCAGGTGAAGAGCTCAGGCAAACTGTCTGTGCCTGCCGAGGAGAGACATTCGGAGCAGTGGCTGGCCCATTTGGGGCCCATGCCCCCTGTGCCCAATGCCAGCAATGCCCATGCTTGACAACTTCCCTTTAAGCTTTACCCTCATTTGTCAACAACCCTCTTTGTCCCAGCTTGTTTATGAGAGTTTCTGTTTCAGTCAAAGGAGTTAGTTAATAAAGGCTGTAGCAGCAGGCCAGCAGTAGCTGTCACAGGAATGTGTGCCCATAACACAATGAACATATATCATAGGCAGGACCGCTACACTTTGGCTACAGTTCATTAATGGTTTCTGTGGCATGGAGTGGAAGAGTCAATAAAAAAAAGTTTTAAAAATGTTGGTATTACAATATTTTGTGATCAGTGTATTTTGGGGGCACATGGGGACTGACGGAGTATTTTGTAAAATGGCTGACTTTTGCCAGGGCAATGAGACTGGAATATTGTTCAGAAAACATTAAAGTAAGTGGGTGTTCGGTGGTCTACTTCTACAACTTGCAGCCTGCCTAACAGTGCAGAACTGGCAATTGCTGCAAAATCACAAGTTAATTGAAATAGGATTCTGGTCCATAGACCTGTTATTAGTTTGTTTTGAGACTATTTAGGTCATATTTGGAAAGGGTGCCTTTCTTTGATTGCATGCACACACTCAATGCATTCCAGTTTCTGATGCATCCTCATGAAAAATCTACCAATTTAAACTTAATATGGCCCAATTTGACTTCCTTGATTTCCTCCTCCAAACCCTCCCTTCCTTATCTATTCATCTCTGTTACCACAACTCCCAGCCTTCCATTCATTCAGGACCATACGCTGGGATTCATCTTTGAATATGGGCTGTGGTATCTCTGTCTATCTCTTGCCCCATACATCCAGGCCATATTCAGATCTTGTTGCTTCATTCACCACAACATTTCCAAGATCTGACATGCTCTCTCTGCCCACACTGTTCAAACTTTAAGTTGGATTCTTGTGTCCCGTCTTGACTACTGCTAGCTCCTCCTTCCTAGCTGGCCTACTTAACAAAAATTTTACCTCTCGTAAATTCATTCAAAATGCTGTATATTATGTGTGACTCTAATCCAGTATTGCCTAACACCATTGCCTGCCCCTAGTGAATGTTTTATATTTAAAAGTGCGGTATGTAGGAAACCAAACCGTGAGCAATCCTTGCATAGCTGTGCGTGTCAGAGTTAAATTGTTAATCCTAGGTTCTATTGTGATATAATCAGTAGTGGCAGTTCTATGTGGTTTTTGATTGTACTGAGAGAAACCACAATACATTTTACCTCATATTAAAAAATGATACATTTCTCAGAGGATGAAAATTAAGTTTTATTTAAAGATCACATTATGGCTTTGGACAATTTATGTCAAAAGCTACATTCTGGCACAAATCTTGATTACACTGTAGTAATGCACTATATCCTCCATGCCATCTATATGTGCATCTCTATTCCCATTATGTAAATCTGTTTCTATACCTATTATCCTTCCCCTGAACAGACCTCTCTGGGTCTCCTGTATCTCTCTTCCTCTTTTTCTGGCAAAATTTTAATCCTTTTTGGAAAGGCCCTAAAATCAGTTCCCCATTTACCCTTGTTCAGTTAACATACACCAGTAGTTCACAACCTTTTTGGCTCTAGGGTCACAAATGTAATTTTTACAACCCAGAAGGGCCACTAGTCTCTGTCAGCAGCCCTCCCACAGCCTGAGGGAAGGAGTTCACTGAAGAGGATCTCCTTATGCTTTCCACCTGGATCCCTTGGCAGTGGCTCCCTTCTGCAGCCATGGGAACAAGAGATTAGTGTTCCCTTCCCTCTGACTCCAGTAAGAACCCCTGTGTGTAGGGACCCAAGTACAGTGCTTTGCCGTGCTCCCTACTACAGCCATGGGTTGATAGCGGAGTGCTCATCTCCCATCCCCTTGGCGCTCTGCCTGGGTACTTAGGCAGTGGCTCCCTTCTGCAGCCAGCAGGAGGGGATCTGAGGCCACAAGTTAGGAATCACTGACGTAGACCATTTGTATTTGAGAAACTAAAACTGCAGAGATAAATTGAAGTCTAAGCTAACTGCTGGAATATTCTTTCAATGCACAGAAAGGATATGTCTATCCTGCAATTAGACACCCACAGCTGGCCCAACCTTGCAGGGCTCAGGATAAAGTGCTTTTTAATTGCAGCATAGACATTCAGTCTTGGGCTCCTGGCCAATCTCTGGGAGCCTCCCACCCTATAGGGTCCTAGAGTCCAGGATCTAGCCCAAGCCCAAAGGTCCATACCACAATTTAAACAGCTCTTTAGCCAGAGCTCTGAGATAGTGAGTCAGCTGGCCTAGGCCAGCTGTGGATTTTTAATTGTAGCGGAGACATACCCTAAGTATCCACATTAAGCATTAGTACTATTTCAAGTACTGGGGGGATGAACAGGTGTAAGAACAGAATGCTCCCTCCCCCCCAATTAAAGGGGAGGAATCATTGGACCAAGGCATCAGCTGATCATGGCAGACAACAAATGAAGAAACAGGAATGGAGGTGAGTTCAGAGGTAAGAATCAGGGACCGGGAGGGAGGAGGAGAGCAGAGGGGAGCAGGGCGGGGGGAGAGGAAGACACAGAGTAGAGAATCCCTGATAGTGCTCCTCAAAAGTGTCCAGGGAGTCAGTGAACATTGCCCAGAGGAACTGTGTCTGGAGATGTGACTGGATAAAGGACTAAAAGTAGACTCCAGAGTTGCAGAGCACCCCCTGGCCAGGTTCCTTCTCCTGGTGTGCTGGATGGCTGTCCTGGCCATTACCAGGAGGAGGCTGAAAAGAAGGGTCCATGACTTTGTGGAGCCATGAATGTGATGTTCCAGGACCTGAAGGTGCAGGAAAAAATGCAGCCAGCACCTCAAGAAGAGGTTCTAGAGGAGCCAGAAAAAGGGCTGCAACCTGACCCAATCTACAAAGATGGGCACCAGTTCTCCATCTCACTGCAGAAGGCAGAGGTGTCAGGGGAGTTTGCAAACCATGCCAGGTACCCTCCCCATGCTTGCAACTCTGTGAAGGAACTGCTAACTAACATCCCCTGGGCTGTGGGACAACAGTGGAATACAGGATGGCCCAATGAGGTTCCTTGCCCTCCTCAGGTGGAGCAGATGCCACCAACTGGTGTTGGGGAAGGACATGAGGGCAAGGAAGTGGATGGTGTGAAGTACAAGTGTGTTTTGATGTGCTCTGGGCATGGTTTGGAGTTGTATCAGATGGACGCAGTGCAATCATCTCAGGTGGCACATCAGGGGTGGCTGAGAAGGCTGATAGGCAGGGGCCTGAAGACAAGGTCTGGAGGGTTAGAAGAGAAAGCGGTTGATGGGAAACACCCTCCTGCAGGATCTACTCGAGGAAAGCAAGAGCAGTAGAGGCAAGGGTGCCTTCCCCTCCTGGAGCACACAACAAGGGACACGATGGGTGGACATGCACTGGCTGTGCACAGCAGGGTCTCACATAGTCTTTCTAATCATAGTTCAGAAGGTCTCCAATTCTGGTGAGGACCAATTAGGACCATCTGGAAAGACTTGCTGTGCTGCTTGTCACTAGCAAGGAATTGTGAGGGATAGCCCAGGCTGGAGAGTGAAGAGGACAAGGTGTTCTCACAGGTTTCAGGTTGCACCCCAGGGACCCTGTCACAGTGGGACTGTGCAACTGCTGGGACCATTTGCAACAGAGTGATGACTATACAGTAGGATACTGAGCCAAGTTGTAACACCATGAAAAGCAGGCTTAAAATGAACAGACAAGTTGAATGAGAGCAGACACTATAAAAATTTCTTTTGCTCAATACGACTATTAGTGACACATTTGGTGTTTTAAGATGAGTTTATCTAGAACACCCTTACCAAGAAAAATCACTATTCACCACAAACTGGCAGTGATGATGACACACTTTTTTTTTCGTAGAATGCATTTTTGTTTTTTATATGACTCTTCTGTTTCATGACTGTGAAAGGAAATGCCAGACAAGTGTTCCAGTTTTTGATTCTGAAAATAGGGTCATGATGTATTGACTGATCTTTGGTATGAAGTTACTGCTAATAACAGTGGAGATATATTGTAATATGAAACAAACAAGGAGTCCTGTGGCACTTTTTTAAAGACTAACAAATTTATTTATTGCACGAGCTTTCGTGGGAGAAAATCCCACTTCATCAGGTGCCTGACGAAGTGGGATTTTTTCCCACAAAAGCTCATGCAATAAATAAATTTGTTAGTCTTTAAAAGTGCCTCAGGACTCATTTGTTTTGCTGAACTAGACCAAGAGGGCTACACTTTTGAAATTGTAATATGAGTTTACTATGCCATAGTAGACAAATGATGCAGCGAGTAGTGGAAATACATTTGCATCAGACTGAGAGGTCACTTTCCAGTGTCTCACACTACTATGAAAATTTCTTGGAATTGTTGGAGGGTATTTTTGGAAATCAGTTTTCTGTGTGCATGTGTCCAGATGATGTGAAAAGTTCTGTGTTCTTACAACCTAACTTGCCACTACTTAATTACAAATATCTAGTTTCTGAGCGGGTTTCCAACTCTGAAGTAAGTTGAGCATTTTTAGTCATATCTGTTTAATAAGTATTCTCCAGGGTGTACCATATTTAGGCTTGACAGAATTCAATTTTACTTTTTGATAATTTCAATAGAAAATATTGATTATGTTTAAGCATTTTAAAAAGATTATTTATTTTTGCACAGTTCTGGGAAATTATTGGGGGAGGGTCAGACAATTATTTAATGACAGGAGGTGTTGAGGTTCAAAAAAATTAAAGCTTTATAACCATAAAACACGAATTGTCAACATCACAAAGTAAGGGCATGTTGACACTATGCGAGCTACAGCTGTGCCACTGTAATGTAGATGCTTTCCTTGTCAGTGTAGGTAATCCATCTCTCTGAGCAGTGGTAGCTCAGGTGACAGAATTCTTCTGTGAATATTTCATCCCCCTCCACTCTTGAACAAAATAACTAGACTGACTTACATTTTAAAGGTAGATCAGGGCATTAAATAGCCTTAAAACATACTAATAATTTCTCAAGAATCATTTAATTACATTGCCATCTGCACAGTTGGATTATTATAGCTGGGAATATTTTTTTTCATCAGTTTGTGTGTGTCCAGTGAAACAGGTTCATCCAACATATAAGATATTACCTCACTCATCTCTCCTGGGACCACCAGGTCTACAACTACACTGCCTATAGCAGGGGTATCAAACTTATTTGCTATGACAGGCCAGATTTGACTAAATGTACTTCAACTAGGCTGTACATACTATAAATTGAAATACTAGGGCACTCTCACAGCATCATGAAGTGCTGTGTATGCGAAACTGTGTTCCGCAATACCACTCTCTTTCTCTGTTAGGGACAGAGTGTGGACTCACTGACAGCAGTCGTGCAAATCCAGCACTCCCTGATGCTGTGAGACCTGACACACTCACGGCATTGCAAAGTGCTGGGTATGTGAGACCACACTCGCTCTCTTTCTGTTAGGGAGACTGTGGTCCCAAGGAGCGCACTCGTGGACCAGATGGCAGAGGTTTACACAGGCCACAGGTTGGACACTCTTGGTCTACAGTTAAAAGTGCCACAGGACTCCTTGTTTGTTTTACTGCCTACAGTGAAACTGAGAGCTTCATGGATAAAAATCAAATCGTACCAAGCCGTGTCTTGATGTAGTAAAATAACACCATCACAGGAGCAGGTGCATCCTATGCTTTGAACTGAACCAGTGTCAGCTCAGCTCTGCTTCCCTTTCCAAAGCACTGCAGGGACGGGAAGTACAGAGTTACAGGGAGAGTGGTGGGTGGCTAAGACTGGGCTGCACCGCACGCGAGGGGGCAGCCCGTGGGGTAGGGGAGAAGCGATCTGGGGAGAGGGAGGCAGATGCAGCAGCCGAGGGAAGGAAGCAAATCTAATCTCCTCCCTTCTGGGCTGTGGACCTCCTGCTCTCCCCAGCTGCACAAACTCCGCCAGGCGACGTGGCAGGGCTGGGAACAATGGAGCCTGCAGTCGCGTACCTCAGCGCTGGAGCGGGCGGCTGGGCCCTGCACGCGGAGGCAGCTTCGCCCCCGCTGTCCCCGGGGGTCACGCGCCAGCTGCGGGCTCGTCTCGCGCTCTGGGGCTTCCCCAGCTCCCTGGCGACGGGAGGGCGCGCGCTGCGGGCAGGGGCGGGGCCGGGCTCCTTGCTCAATCCGTGGGGGCGGAGCGCGCCTGCCCCTGCCGGGCTGCAGGCACCGAGCCGGGCGGGGGCTGCCGGCGTCGCCCGGACTGAGGCGAGGCGGTGGCGGGGCCGGAGGCTTCTCTGCAGCCCCTCGAGCAGCGGGGGGACTCGGAGCAGCCCGGGGCTTTCGGGGGGAGCGAGAGCGGCTCGTCGGGGCCGCCTCTGCCAGATCGCGGTGAGTCAGAGCCTGATTGTCCCAGCCCTGCTCCTTGGCGTTGCCGCGAGGCTGTTTTTCCCGGCGATGCCGCGGGCGGCGGGTTCCCGGAGCCCTGAGCGCAGCTAACGCGGAGAGCGGGCAGGGGCTGCAGCCTGCTGGATCTCGCTGAGAGACGCCGCTGGTGCCTGAGGAGCAGCCGGTGGTTTTCAGCATCTGGCCACCGGCAGGCCCAGTAACAAATCTGGCCACCTGGAAATCTTAGACAATCTGCGGAGTCCCAGGGGCGGCGGAACACAGGTAGAAAACCGCTGCCGTGAGCTCCAGCCTTGTGTGGTTGGAACACTGCCTACAGCTGCTCCAGGGTACCTCTTTTCTTACGGGCTTGTGTGTGTGTAGGCTTCATTCATCACTGCACCTTCACATCACTTGCTTCCCCGTCGGTTGGTGGCAGGGAGGGTAGAAGTGCATCACTCGCACTTGAATGCACTAACACTGTGGTTTTCAAACTTTTTTCCTGGGGACCCAGTTGAAAAAAAATCATTTATGCCCATGACCCGGGATTGCATCTTTGAGCAAAGCGTTCCAGTCTTTTGGTGGCGGCAATATGGGCCCCCATGGCACAGTACCTGAGGGTCTGCGACGCAATGCTGGGTCCCAACCCATGGTTTGAAAACCACTGCACTAACAGACTTGCTTAAGGACCGAGCTGTTGAGCTAAGCCCTGTGTAATGGCAACCACTTCAAGTAGCAGCCTCTATGTTAATGGAGTCAAGTTCCAAAGGGGTAGCCTCTGTGTTGGTCTATTGCAGAAAAACAACTGAGTCCTGTGGCACTTTTGAAGACTAACACGTTTATTTATTGCATGAGCTTTCGTGGGAGAAAATCCCACTTCGTCAGATGCTTTGAAGATGGGAAATTTACAAAATGGGAGGAAATGTTAATATTATGTTAATGGACTGGTCCTTACATAAAAGTGCCATTTCTTGAGCGTTTTCTTTTTCAGCTTTTCATTAATACAAGGAAATATGGAAGTGATGTGAAAGGAATTAGGGCTCTAGGGCTGTTTTATTTTAGAATAGATGCCATTAAATCAGATGAATTTTGACTTCTTTCTGAAACCAGTGAAACTCTGCTTTCTCTGAGTTCATATGTCACTATTTGATGTTAAACAAACAAGGCACTTTTAAAGACTAACACATTTATTTATCACATGAGCTTTCATGGGAGAAAATCCCACTTCATCAGACACTTTGAAGATTTGATGTTAGTTACATTATAAGACCAATTTCTTGTCATTTGCCTTAAATGCTACTTATGAATCAAATTAGATTTATCTAATTGGAAAGAATGACATGTAAAAAGTTGTTCTGGGAAACAATAGATATGAGCAAAGACATATTAACATTGGAAAGTTTTCAAAGATATTTATTTTGTCACCTTGTGAAGTGCTACTTTGATTTACAGAAAACAGCTCTGTTTCTGCACCAATTTCAGTATAGTATGTTTCAGTTTATAGGAACTGCAATATTTCTTTCTGTTTGGGGCTGTGAATTTGATAAACTGCTTGCAAATGTAAACAGTAGAATACTAAGTTTTGAGCCTCAATGTTGAGTAGAGCAGTCGAAAAAACTGATATTTTGTTCACTGGCAATTCCAAAAATCCAGAAATTTGGTTTGACTAAAATTGATTGGAATTTTTTTCTGTGACTTGAAAAAGGTAACCATCATATTGTTTATTGAATAGAATATTTTATTTTGTTTTTAACCCTTTGGATTTATTTTATTTTTTAAATCTTTTAAGTGAAAGCAACTACCATTCCAGAAAGTTTGGGCAATAAAAAGATCCTCACTCTTTATGGGACTCTAGCCCACCCAAGATTTTCAAATTTGTGACTAGTTATTGTGACGTCAGACTACATTTTTCAGTGAATAACCTATTCATCCAAAAGAGTTGATCCATTTCTAATGTTTGTGTATTTTAAATTTAATATTATTTTGTTTTGGATTTCTGGAATATGTTTGAATGACTAGGATGTCTTTGTTTATAAGCAGGAAAACCAAAAAATGTAAAGCATCGAATAGATTCCTTGCTAGTTAATGAATTTTATTTTAGGTTTGTATTATCACCTTACAAATAACGTATCATTGTGTGCAAACACCAGCAGGAAATTGTGTTTAGAAAGTGAAATTGTAGCAGCACTGTACTTTTTCAATGCAATATTTGAAAGTATATGTAACAGGAAACGGGACAGAGTTTGGAATAGAACTTTGAAATCCCCTAAAAAAACCCCAGAAACCCTGTATTTGAAATTATTAATAAGCAGACTTAATTTTGGTTAATTTAGTGATACAGGATCTGAAGTTGTCCTTATACTTTAAAGCTTTCTCTGCTATGTTGTGCAATGTTTGCAAGTAAGTGTAGAATGCTGGATCTGTAATGAGATACCTTGAAATGATACATATTTGAAAAAAGCCATTCTGACTGGAATACATAATTTGACCATGTAATGACTGATGCAAGGAGTAGGGGCAAGGAGGTCCCTGTTACTCGTAGGAGACAACTACTAAAAAAAAAAGTAACTCCCAATTTGACTTTGACTGTGCCTCTGCTGATAGCTGTCCCAGAAATATCAGAAGTGTGAAACTGACATGACTTTTAACAATCATGATGAACATTGGTGATGAAATTTCTCAGTCTTGCTAGTTTTTCATTGCTGTTTGACAAAGCATTAAGCATAGTCAGTGCAAACTCAGGAGACAACAGTGTACTGATTTACATTTGTAAGGTTATTTTTAACCATAAGAGCTAGAATTTTAATATGTTAAAGGAATGGTGGAATTTTACAGAAAAATATAGCATAGGCCTTTATGCTCACTAGAGAAAGCACTACACTAGCCACTAGCAAGCATATTTTTTTTTTGAAGCTCCAGTATTAAGTATTGATTACAGTGAGGTTCTGGTTGGGTGCGAGATTGTCAGGTTTCTGTGTGCAGCTCTGCCGGTGCGCATCAAGCTTCGCAAGCAACTGTCTTATTCCAGTTTTGGGTCTCCCTTGGGCATCATTACCATCTGTTCTAAAAATGGCATGTGGTGTTAAGATATTAGCTAGAAGTTAGACTGAGCTCATAAAATTAATGTTGTGTGTAATCATGGCCATCTATGGGAATCTATCCCAGCTGTGTAGGATTTCATCAGAGATTTCAGTGAAAATCTGAGTCCCTTCTTTTTTTTTCTTTCTCAATTCAGTACTTGTTTTTTTACACATTTGGCCCCATTGCTACATTGGCCTCAGAAAAGAGTGTTTCAAAAGCCTGTTAAGACTCGTAAGTGACAGTGTGCTTACCTCGCACATCAGTTACAAAATTAAAACATTTAAAAGCAGGGAAGTTAATGGGACCCTCTAAATATTAAGAGGCCAGCATAATAAAAGCACCATTTTTCACAGAAATAAAAGTTAATTTAACTCTTAATTCAGACCCATGGTTGTCTTTAATTGTTATCTAAATTTTTAAATGTTATCTCAGTGTTTAAATGTTATCTAAATATTTTCTTGAGATACTGTTAAGTAGAAAATACTGCTGTGCTACATAAAATTTTGGGTAACTTTTTGTAATCACTGTTCCTTGAGAAGAATATAAATAGTTTTAATAGGATGGAGATACTCTTCCAAGCTCTGCCTACTTGGTGCCAAATTGAGATACATCTCTCAGATGATTGTGCAGATCTTAAAAATAAAACCACATGGACTCCTAGGATTTGTTTCATCTTTACTGATATCTGAATACCCCCATGTAAGCACCTCTTAATGGAGCTTGGAAGCCCTGCTTGGCTCCTTCTTGACAGAGGGGTAGGGAAAGTAAGCACTATCTCCCAAGTTTGTCCATTCATGGTGCCAGAACAAACTGATTCCCACAGTCAAATGTGTAGCTTTTCATATGTTCCTCCTTATCGAAATACACAAGAAATGAGGAACAGTGAATAGTATTTTCAGTGGCATCTGAGTTAACACCTATTACATTTAAACTACTAGTACTTTAGGCTTTGTCTATGTGAGAAAGTTAAACTTCAACCAGTTTTTAAAATTATTTAAACCAGTTCAAATCCCTATGTCCACACTTATTTTAGTTTGAGTAGCATCGTTTAGTTTAGCTTAAACAGACATTCTTAAATGACTCCAGGATAAACTGAAAATAGGCCTGGTTCAAGCCAAAATAAAGTGTCCATGAAGTCTTTTGCATAGAACTAGTAAAATTGGTTTAAGATCACACCTTTAGTTAAAGCAGAGTAACTTTCTCATATTGACAAGTTCTTAGAGTAAGCCAGTTCACCCTGCTCAGCTATTGTTTCAGGATCTCTGCAGACACTCAAGCAGACGTCACTGTATTGGTTATGCTTGATCCATGGTTTTAAGACTTTGTTCACCATAACATCTAGGCTTGTGGTTTTCAAACTTTTTTCCTCAGGACCCAATTGTAAAAAATCATTTATGCCCGTGACCCAACTATTACATCTTTGAGCAATGCATTCCAGTCTTTTGTGGCGGCAGCAGGGGGTGCTGTGACCCAGTACCTCAGGGTCTGCGATCCAGTATTGGGTCCTGACCCGTAGTTTGAAAGCCAGTGATCTAGGCTGTGTCTGTGTTGTGATTTTACACTGGTGTAATTTGTTCACTCTGAATGCTTGGACTTAACTGAAGTGTGGTTACTGTGATTCTGTTAATCACTGCATCTACACAGTTCTGTGTTTACTTTAAGTTGATTAAGCAGCATTCTGGCGAGATAACCCGTGGTGTGTCATTCTGCTCCTCCATTGTGCATCATGTGTGAATGTTTTTGTATATTTGTATGAGACAGTCTGGAGTGCTTACCAGAAACTCCAGCAGTTCTGGGACCTTGGGTCAAACTAACAAACTCTTGTGATTCCTTTCCTGGCATCTATTCATTCTGTCAGAGTGACTTTGAATTGGTGTCAGGCAGCCTGGAGGACTCACTGTTGGATGCTAGTATCATGACAGTCATAAGCGGGATGATGCACGTGCATTTTGAGTTGTGCTGTCAGATGGATTTGACTTTGAGATTCCATAGGGCTGTTGCAATACAGCTACTCGTTGGCGGGGTGGGGGGGGGAGGAGGAGAATAAATTGAGCAGTTGCTTCTGCAGAATGTGTACCTGGAACACTGGTACTTGATGGAGCACCACCGTTGGACTCAGCCAAGGAGTAGCAATTGGCAGGAAATGGTGTTGATGCAGAACTGGGATGACTTAGTTGTGACTGAACTTCAGGATGATGAAGGCAACTTTTCTAGAAAAATGCATAGCGCTCACCCCAGACCTGCAGTGGCAGAAGTTTAACATGAGTTCCCCTCAGCAAGTTTTCAAGGGTTGGCATCACTATCTGGAAGCTTGCCAGCCTCAGTTGCTACAGTTCAGTAATTAACCAGAGCCTATTCTACGTCAGCAACATCATTGGGTATGTCTGCATTGCAAACGCGAGGTGTGATGTAGACGTACCTGAGCTAGCATTGATCTAGACAGATCAAAAGTGGCTCAAATAACTATAGTAGTAAAGCCTTGGCAGCACTAGCTAGCTCAGTACACCCGAGAACCTGGGTATATAATAGAGTGTGAGCCCCTTTATCCAGTTCAAGTATGTCTGCACTTCCTGTAATCATGCCTCCCAGTTGCAGTGTGGATATATGCCTTCCTGTTGACAAAGGATATCTCTCCATGGTGCTGCAAGACCTGATTAATCACTATGAAAAATTCATCTGTATTAATGGGGGGTGGTTTGCAAAGGTTCACAATAAAAAGATATTTGGAATGAGCAAGGAAGCTTTTTCTCCTTGAGAGACTGGAAATTAATGGTTGTTAAGATTCCTCCTCTCATTCAAACACAGTTGCTTGTTTTCCCACTACCATCCCAACAATGAAAAAATGTTTCTTCTCCCACACTTTTGGAATGCTATTTTCATCTTCTCTTCCCATTCCATGGTTCCATTCAAGATGGTAAGATGTTTTCCAATGTACTTCCCATGTTATGGGCTCCCTGTATTTTTATGTGGGATGTGTGCATGTGGGGCAATTTACGGATGCCTGGGGTGTTGTAAAACTTGGTTTTGAAGCTGTAGGAAGTTTGGATATTTCTCTTCCTTTTTTAAAAAGGTATTTTGTTATGGGATGGGTGGAGAAATTGAAGATATCTTTTTTGTTTTTTAGGGTATGGGGGGATGTAGAGGGGATAGATTAGTAATCGCATGTGAACCTAAATTGGAGGATATAACCTTGAGATGAGTCCCCAGCAGACAGAGGGGCCTGTTCAGAAAGGCAGTAGGGCAATGGAAAGATTATGCAACAATGAATGGTTTGCCTCCAGCTGGTGCAGGAGTAGAAAAGAAACACTTGCTATGTATGCTCTGGCAGGTGCTCTGCCATGCAATCCTTATGCTAAAATTGAACGCTGTCTTTGTATAATTGCTAGAGTTGAGCATAAAATGAACTAGAAAACTAATATAATTCTGCAGTAATTATTCTGTGTCCAAATGCGCTCCAGTGTCTTGAAATACCTATGCAATTTAATATGTCTGTAGCCTGATTTGAGATAGTCACCTCCATGCAGTCTAAATTTTCCTGAAAGCTTAGCATTCATGAAACTGTTTACCAATGTACCTTTCCTAGTGATTTCTTTTATCTTTCTGTTCTGGGGATACCATAGGCTATGTCTTCACTTACTAAAGTTAGTTCGAATTAGTTAATTCGAACTAACTAATTCGAACTAATTTTAGTTAGTTCGAATTAACTTAATTCGAACTAACAAAATTTAGTTCGAACTAAGCAAGTGCCATGAATGGCACTTGATTAGTTCGAATTAGCGAATTGCATTGAGTTCAATGGGCCGGTTAGTTCGAACTAAGCAATTAGTTTGAACTAACATGGCCACATTGGTTAATTCGAACTAACTAGTTCAAATTAACCCTTAGTTCGAATAGCGTATTCGAATTAAGGAAGCCCTTAATTCGAACTAATGAAAGCCTAGTGTAGCCATGGCTTAAGTTAGTTCGAATTAAGCTTCTTTAATTTGAACTAACTTGCCAGTGTAGACATAGCCATACAGACTCATGCAATATCTATTTCCTTTTTAACTACCACAATGTGAACATGCTGCAATGGGAGGGTAGGGGGGAGGTAGGGGTTATATGGAGTCTGTGGTGGCTGGAGGGGGGAAGGACAGATAGGAAGCAGCTACATGGAAGGGGTCTGCAGTTACTCTCTAAAGGGAAAGGAAGTTGGTGAGATATAAGGAGGGAATCCAGGGGGAGAGTAAGCTCTGGGATCCTGCCTTGCGCTAGTGCATCTGGTAAGAGGCTGAGAAGAGTGATGTAGCTGCAGGGAGCAGAGGAAGTTATGATGGTAAACCCAGAGACAGAGAAGTTGGGTAGGCGGGAGCCTGGGGAAACAGCAACTGGGATTGAAACTGAGCAAATCAGACCTCGATTGTTCGTAATAGGGTCCCTGGATTGGAACCCAGAGTTTCAGGTGGATCCAAGTTCCTCCACCATCCATTGTAAAATGACACCGGACTTAGAGGTGGAATGGAAGACTGTGTGAGATGGCATTGAGACAGCTTGTCCAATGGGGCTTTGGTACCCGGGGAGAGGGAGACTGTATAGTGACTTGACTGCAGGGCCAAGTCATGAAGAGGGAACGCTTCAAATCACAAAGAGAGAGAGGGACCAGAATGAAAGCAGCCAATGATGGGTGCAGTATGGGGCAAAAGCTAATTCCCAGAATTAGCCACAAAGAGGTGCAGTCAGTGGAGCCCTTTATAGGCACTTAATTTGTTCTCTGCAGTGCTATCTGTCATAGCAACTTTAGGTTTGGTGGTCACGTCACTTACAAAAATGTAGTCCAGTCTCTTAGAGTATAGTCAGATGATAGGCGCATTATGGAAGATCCTGTTCTGGCCTCTTGTCTTCATATAATTTGTTCTTGAACTCCTTTACTTTGATATGGCAGTTGGATGAATTTGACAAATGCCCCTCTGATAGATATGACAGTACTCAGCCAAATCTTAAAGAATTAAATTAATCCTTAAGGGAATATCATTTAATACCTTTGGGGTTCATTCCGTTAGGAAATACAAATATTTATGTACTATTGTGGTATTGTATGGAACTTCTTTAGCAGAAAGACAGGATTAATGCAATATCTGGGAGATGTTAGGAACTTCAAAGGACTTTTTGGGACAATATATGTCAAGCAGATTTCTTACAAAAAACTTGGGGGTGAGGGGAATGCAAATGACTTATTTAGAATCCATTCGTTTGAAGCTTCTCCCTGGGATATGAGATTTTTTTTAATTTAAATTTTGTGTTCCCATTTTTTAGTTTAAAAAAAAAAAGAATAAAACCAAACTGAATTCTTTAAGCTTTAAGACTCCACTATGGCTATAGATCATGTAATGTAGTGAACTTTATTTGATATAACATTTAGCTAAGCAAACAGGCATTACAATAAATATAATCCTATCCTGCATTTATACTTGCAGTCTAAAATTTAGGGGTGTTCAGCACCTAAATGAGGAGAATGGATAGAATCTATTCTTTAATAATACCTTGATGGCGAACCTATCTAAAATCACCATACTACCTTTTTATCATCAATTTTAACAAGATGCCTTAATTAATTAACATTAAATCCACCTGTTACCATATCTATATTTTTGCTGGCTTATTTAAATATTTTCTACTTTCTGATTGGTTATTCAATATTAAACATCATACTAAGACATAACTGTGTAAATGCCATACCAATAGCTACCGCTGTAGGTGGGTAGACTGCATTTTCCAAAACAGAAAGATTTTTATCTAAAACACATTTTTAAAAAAATCAGTTAGGACCAAAACACAGGACATCTCCTGCATACGCATCTTCCATTTCGTCAGTGATGCTAGACAAGAAGTTGAAAGATCTGGCTTTTCTGACTGATGATTCCTTTGTACTGCTCCTCTTGGCCAGAAAAAGGTGTGAATATTTCAAACACATTACAGCGACAGACATAGTAAAGCTCTTTTTTACAGAACAACAGACAATCTGTGGCTCTTTCCCTGTTTGTCACTCATAATGACGTACTACCAAGGGAGGTACACTCAGTCTCTCTAAATTTCTTCTTGGAGATGGTCTTAGATTGAATGTTTGCTAAATCAACAAGCACACATATGTCTGGGTCAAATATGGGTAGCAAAGCCATAAAAGATAAAAATAATAACATAGACACAGTAAGGGTGCTATTTAAATAATAAAAACATTATGATTTGGCTGATGCATCACCAATCCTATATTCTTCTAAGGGACAATCTTATATATTTCAAGACAATTTATACATACAGTTATGACAATGCCAGTTCAACAACTGTTCATCCTTAATTAAATTGGGTATATTTTTCCAATTCCAAACTTGTAATATTTGTGTTACTGTGCCTAAAACACATTCTCCAGAAGCAGAACACATTATTTCCTTTCCCACATAATGATTTTGGGCTTTAACATTATGAAAAGCAATCAATTTATTAATTTTATTTTGGATTTAATTAAATAAAATGACAATTCCATGAATATGAAAAAACTGTAAAGCTTTTTTCTTGAGACAATCCCTCTGTACTTTGTAAAACTGGGCTAACTGCTTTATTTATTAGATTGGATGTATCTCTTCATTTGCCAGTTACTCTGATTCTGAAACTGTGGAAAGCTGTCTTCTGTTCCAATCAATGCAAACAAGAGTGCCTGGTTAACTCCCCAAGTCCTCCTTGAGAGTTTATTTGAAAGTTTGTAGACAATCCAAGGATAATGTTTGCATTTGCAGGATAGGTCTCAAATCCAGTTTGGTCTCTGAAACTGGAGATCATGGATTTGCTGTGCAAAGACTGCTCAGCAGGAAGAGGAGAAACACCATCTGGTGGCTGTATCCTGTGCAGTGGCTGGATCCTCCATGACGGCCTTTGGTGTTTACTCTGGGTGGTGTACCAAAAAGGAATTATTTTTCTGGTACAGCTTTAATTGATTTGCATTGCTACACCCTGTCTACCTTTCCTTCCTTTATAGATTTGGACTTTATACACAGAAGAACTTACTTTACTAATAATATTAGAAGGACCAGTTCACCTGTGACATAGATTATATGGTGTTTAACACATGCCAATGGTATGTGTTTTCTCTCTGATCTTTGTCAGAATAGGCCTTGGCCTCTTCCCCTGCTTTCCCCTGTCTGGGTGCTACTTGCAAATGCACCTGACAGGGGTGGTCCTACAGTTATTTCAGGTAAATGTCCATTTTTATTTCTCCATTTGGATGAGACTTGCTTGCCACATTAAATGTTCAAGAAGCCTCATTTCCATTCCAGTCATAACTTTAAATGGGGAACAACCAATAGACACTGCTGAAGTGACTCACAAAACCATCAAAATCAAAGGCATTAGCACCTCCCAGTTTTTCTCAACATTATTTTAATTGTATGATTTGTTTATTCCACCATCCCCAGTGGCTGAGAGTGGTATGGGAGGTGAAGGTTGTTTGATTACCAGCAGAGCCATACAGAACTTAAAAATATCTCTGGTAAAAGAAGAATCTTGGTCTGATTCCCCATGAACTGGCAATTATAGAGTCATAGAATATTAGGGTTGGATGAGACCTCAGGAGTCATTTAGTCTAATCCCCAATGAGAAAACACATGCTGTAGCAGAATTTTAGCCAAGGCTAGTGCTGTATGGATTTGCAAGGGGAAAGCTTCCTCCCATTTCGAAAAGGAACCCATAATTACAAACAAAAAATTATTTCCCTTCTGAGTAATTGGCAGGGGTCCTACAAAACTGATTTGTAAGGTATACCAAGGACCTTCATGCTTTTGTAACCTTAAGAGTATTTCTTTTTCCTGGTGTGAGATTATCTTGAGCACAAACAAGATGGCTATGTCTACACTTAAAAAGTTAAGTTGACTTTGTTAAGTCAACTTAATAAGGTCGACTTTAAGGCGACTTAACAAATTGGCTACACTTTAAGTTGACTTTAAGTCGACTTAACAACAGAGATAGCCGATATATTGGCTTTTAATCAATTCAATAAAGTCGATTTAGCGTTAATCCCTGTCTACACTGGCCTTAAATCGACTAAAGGAGTCAATTTAAGGCTTAAATCAACCTAAAAGTAGGTGTTAAGTCAACTCAAGCTTTCCTTAAGTCGATTTAAGGAAATGCTTAAGTTGACTTAAGAAAAGCCCAGTGTGGACGCGGCTTTGTTTAGGTCAATTTAAGTGTCCTTAAGTCGACCTAACTTGCTAGTGTAGACGCACCCAATAAGACTGACAATATTCCTGAATAACTTCCCTCATAGTGAAAAAGCTGTCCTAGAATAGACAACTGTTGGAGGGTCTTTTCATTCCCGGATGTCCTCTCAGGAGGACATCATGAACCAAACAGATGAGCTCTCTTCTTAGAGCTTGTATGCACCAGCCACAAAGGAACAGCATCTTGGGTGTATGTTCAGATCCGTCAAGTATTTCAAAATTTCCTTCAAAAGATTTGCAGAGTGAATTCTCAGGCAGAGGATTAATCCGAATCCATCTTCCTCCTACAACTCGTCTACAACTGCATGCATTTATAAATATTCTGGCAAAACCTGATCCTGCTTCTTATGTTCTCTTAGATCTGGAATAATATACTGAACCTTTTCCTTTAAGGAGCCCACAGGTGCTAGATTAAGGATGTTTTACTATGATTAGATTACACACATCTTTTTCTGCTTCTTTTCCCTTATTTAGCCAGCCAATCTGGTTTCTGCTTTTGTATGGCAAGTGAATCAGCTTTAGTGTAAGACTTAACTTTTTTAACTAAAGGGGATTATGTAAACTAAAGGCTAACTCAATTATATTATATACTAAAAATAGGATATTTTATGATAGAGCCACCAGTAGAGGTAAAGCCATTTTGTAAGATAGACATGTACAAAAATTTAAGGAGTTGCACACCCACACAGAGTCTGAACACATAATCTTCCAAATATGCATCTCTTTTTGGAAGATGACTCATGTAGTTCTGGAATCACATGGGATTCTTTCCCCAAATCTCTTAGCACTGTTTGACAAATCAACTTTAGTCAAATCTAAAATTAACCTGTGCTTCAAAATCTGCCCCCAACAGGCTCTGTGGTTCTGGTAATTTTCCAGAGCAAACATATGGAGTCCTGCATGCATCTCCTATGTGGGCTATTCAGTGAGTGTGACAGCTGTATCTTAACAGGCTGTTTTGTATAGATCTCGAGATGTGACTCCTCTTCCTGCCAATGGTAATGTGGCTGGGTGAAGGTCTTATAATAGAGATACACTTGCACCTGTATCAACAATAATGTTACCTCATAACCCCTTAGGAGAGCTGATACTAGTCTCCTCATTCTGTCTGTACCTAAGGAGGCCATTATATGATGTGATGGGGTCTGATGGTATGGTTCTGAATGCGTATTTTCTCCCCCACCCCATGGTTTTTATTTCTAAAGTCACAGCCATGGTTAACTGATCCAGAAAACCAGAAATCACATTCCATTAGAGAAAAGGAAGACGTTGGACTTCTGTTTAGCATGTCTGTAGTCTTCCTCATTAGGATCCAGTTGCTTGTGTAATCATTTTTCAGTTCCTTCCCTTGAGCTACAAAGGCAACATTCCACCCTGTCATCCCATTGATTCAGTGAATCAGATTGGGCAGGGGCCCATGAGCTCCACTCCCAAATGACTGAGGAGTTTTGAATCTTGTTTAATGATGTATTAGGGTTTTAACAGGCCATAAACCAATTAGGCCCAGAAGAGCATTTCTGTGCTCTAAACTCCTGGCTCATGTTGGGGCTGATTGGGAGTATTTCCTTAGTCTGAGACTGAGAAGGCTTAAATCTCCAGTCCATTGGGTAAGGTTTGGTTGCAGGAACACAGCTGGATCCTTCAAACCAAACAACTCCTGCTGCAGCTACCAGAAGCTTTCTGTCCTTATTCCTGATTGGCTGTTCAGTCTCTTCAGTGACTTATCTGAGCAGCTTTAGCCATCAGCTCCAGCACTTGGGTCAGTGTTGATTTCATTGTTCACATGCAAACCTACTTTTTTTAATAGCAGGCAAAACGTGATTAATTATTAGATCCACTTATTCAGGACAGCCAACATCTCCTTGCAGGTTAGTGCTATCCCAGCCTACAGGTCCTTTTCATACTAGGCATGAGGAAATTCCCCTTTCTTTTAATATTTGCTGACTCTTTGATTCCAGCCTGTGTTGGATATAACATCTATTCTGATTTGCCCAGTGTTTTAGCAAAATCCTTATCTCCTGACTGAAAATATGGTGGGAGAATATACAACCGATGAAAAATCCACTGTCACTTGTAAAATCTTAAATCAATACCTATTATCTGATTGAAACATCTGATTATTCACAATTCTCCTACTGTGCAAAGTAATTACGTGACCCTTTTTGAACTGGCCAACATTTTTATCTACCAAATCTAATGTTTTAATATCCACTACTGCTACAGAACAATGGCCCCATCTGATCCCTCTGGATCTGTCCCTATCAGCTTTTGAACTACTATGGTATATGGCCCTATCTGGGGGAGACAGGCTGAGGATTGAAAAGAAGACACAGCCTTGCACTGTACCAGATTCTGCATTCAAAGGGTTGCAAAATCAGCTCCTGTTCCACCTACCTAGCAATGAAACAGTAGTAGATTGCAGGATGCTTTGTTCAGCAATGTTAAAATTTCATAATTTGAAGGGAAGGAGTATTTGATTACCCTGTTTTTGATTATGCACACTATGCACTCTAAAATCTGGAACAGAAACTCCTGTTTCTCTGCCAACAGAATCACAGGTTTTATCGCAAACCAAACTGTCCTCACTTGAACTGCTCTCTCTCTGACAGTCTTTGTGCTTTCTCAGCCTCTGAGTTCTGAAGATGGTCAACACTTAACTTTTGTTCCAGTTTCTCTTCTGGCTTATCTACTGGTGAAAGCAGAGCCACAGCTTTAATCTCTGACAAGTCGTCCCTAAAACACTGAATTTCTTCCTCCTTTTCTAAAAACATCCAATCATTCTCTAACAGAGGAGTTCCTGGACTAAAAGTCTGGCTCCCTTCACATAAAACAGCATGAAATTCAGCCAATTCCAGTGTGTGGCTGTGTTGTGAGTCTCCAACTCTTGGGCATGGTCCTGTTCAAATTCATTAGATGCTTCAGTAGGGAATTCCTCTGCCTGGTTTGCAATATTTTTAATCTCACTTATAACTAATTTGTGTTGCTCTACTTTTTGCCTAAGATGCATCTATAAAGCATTCCACAGTAACAACAAACAATCATTGCTGCTTTCTTTAAATCTTTGCTATGAATTTTCTGGTTATTACCCTTTGTTTAAACAAAGTACATGCAATCCCAAACGAATCTTGCTGGTCTGCTACATTTACCCGGATGTCCAGACCTCACCCAGGACTGGCAATATAAGACTTAACAAAAGCCATTCAAATTATTTGTTTACTTTGAAACCCAGATGTGTTAAATCTTTTAGTGCCTTTCCCTTAGGGCTTCTTGTACCACTAGTTGCTGAAGAAGCATCCCTCACACAGTTCAGTAACTAGTGTAAAAACTGGTTTCTTTAATATTATGTACTCTTAGCACATTAAAGTCCATATGTCAGCAACTGACTCAGTTTCCTTAGTATTCTGGTTTTGATCTTTGGACTCCTTTGGGATGGAATCAATGTATGTGCAGGGCAGGTGTGCGATCTCCCCCCCTTCCTCTTAATGCAAGCACTAGTGAACGTTTCCCTGTGATTCCCTTTGGATTCTTTTGGGAATCAAAGGGTAGGTGCTCAATCATGGAATCACTCAGAGGTGGGCAAACGATGAGTGCCCTTCCTCCGGCCTGCTGGCTGCACGAGGTCAATGGCCCAGAGCGCGGCTGCTACAGATGCTCCCCCCTTCCAGCTGGGTCTCCACAGCATTGCAGCCATAGTGCAGCAGCAGCTCTTCCTCCCTCCCAACTCCACCCCCTTTCTCCCATGGGGCAGGGTGGCTAGCCAAGCAGTTTCCTGGTTGGTGTGTGGTGGCCGCTCCCCCATCATGACTCCTGCCTGGGGGTGGGGCAGGCCAATGCATGTTGTGGCCTCCAGTGTGGCCTTCCCGGGGTCGGAGTACTGGCTGGGCACTGCACCAGGACTCCGGGGACCCTGATGCAGTGGCCTGCCAGTGCCCAGGCCAGAGGGGGCCGAAGGTGGGGCAGGAGTGCTGTGGCCTCTGGCCCTAGGGCCTCGCTCCCCCCCCCCCCAATGTTGGCTTGCCTCCAGATGTGGCCCTCAAGCCAAAATCTTTGCCCACCCCTTTATGTTAATATCTCCACTCAGCCAGGACTAGAATCAGTTTATTTTTTCGATGAAGGGAAAAGACACTGTCAATTTTGCCAGCACCTGTTTGATAACCGGAAAAGGGTGCATGAACATCTTTCCAATATCTCTTCAGTTTGTCAATCTTTTTTCTAAACCAGAATCAAGTGGGGATAGAAGTGGGGTCATCTCCCACACACCCCTTCAGTCCTGGGAAATAATGATGGAAGGAAGAAAGGTGGTCAACTTTCCAAACATCTCTTTGGCAACTGGAGTAAGATGCCCTTGTGAGGGTTTTCAGATCCTTGTGGGCTGGATTTTATGTAAGCGATAAATCATCTTTCAGACACCCTTACTAGGGCTTTTTGGTGACCTAGAACTAACAAGAGGGTAGGAAATGCAGTCAACCGAGTCCCTAGTCTTGAATTAAAGACAAGGTTAACCTGGTGTAATTTTTGTGTATACAGCCCACTGTGTTGTCTAGTTCATCCTTCAAGGATGGGTGTGTGTGAAACTTTCTCAGACTTTATGCTTTTATAGCCAGTTTTTTAATCTGTTGTTACAGACTGCCCCTTTGTTTTGTTTTCCTCCCCTTCCTGCTTTTGGTTGATATTAACTCTGACACTTATATAATACCACCTGTTTGCTAAACTGTATCTCAGTAGTTATATTTGAGAACAGAGAATGTGGTAGAGATGGCATTCTTCAAGGTCTATACATGAACACCTGGTCTAATTTTACCCGCATGTCTTTTAATGAAAACATATCTTGCTCTTTAATATTGAAGATATTTTCTTGCTGACTTAGGATGACCATGGATTTTTGCTTTTGGAAGTCTGTTATGCTGTTGTTTTCTTGATGCATTTGACACTCAAGATCTGTTCTTCTTTTCAGGTAAACCTAAATTTCAAGGATGGTGACTAACCCCTTGGCCTGTGTCAGCAAAAATACATGTGAGAGAACTAAATAAAGACTAAGGTATGGGTGATTTATAAAGTAACAAATCTGAAACAGACTTGCAAGTTGTTAAATTCTTTAGTAAAGTCCTCATGTTCTCTTGAATGAGTCGTAGGCTGGAAGGGATCTCAAGAGGTTATCAGCATCTGGCACTGAAGCAGGGTCAGGTTAAACACCCTGTTCTTAAAAACTTCCAGTGTTGGGGGATTGCACAACCTCCCTTGGAAGTCTAGCCCAGTTCTTAACTATCCTTCTGCTTACAAAGCTTTTCTAGGCATATCTAATCTAATTCTCCCTTGTCCTGTCTTCAGAATCTATGCATTATGTCCCATTCCTCAGAAATTGTTTTATTTTTTCCCAACACGGTTTTCTGTACCTTTATGTCCCTAGAAAAGCTCAGCTCAGCTCCAGCAGTTGGCTGTTTTGTTTTTGATTAAATGTTGGATTTCACAAACATTTCCTCTTTAAAGGGGGAAAAAAAAAAAAAAAGCATGGGGTGTAGAAATAAACATGTAACCTTCCTAGCTGAACAGAGGGTGAACTTAGGGGTGGTGGTAGGGGAGATCTGATTCTTCGTCCACCTTTTAATTAGCCAAACTATCTGCAGTAGCCTAGGTTAGAGGTTCCCAAAATGTACTTAGCGGAAAATTGGCAGATCACATGGTGCTGTTGTTTCCTGCTGATTAAAAACAGAATGAATGGGGGGAGACTACATTAAAAGCAATGTGTGATGAATTTAGCTAAAATGCAGAAATATTTCCTTATCACTTGGAAGGGAAGAGGTTGTCATAATGGGAAGGAGCAAGGCACTTGGAAGTTGATTAACAGCAGATGAGTTGGGAAAGGGCTTGATACTACATGTTCATGTGAAGACATTAATTCCAAATGCAGCCCCTCTTGCTTACTGGCCCAGCATGAGGGTGTTCAAGATAGGGGAAGTCTGCCCTGGTGGCCTTTTACACAGGTTAGGGAAACTAGGCCTGAGGCTCCTCTGTGTGCTCTGCGTTGTGTTTGTGCGTGTTTACTCAGACCAGACCCACTCAGACCAATTCCCCAGGAACACGGTTTTATTCTGAAAGAGACATAGCAGCATTACAATCCATCGGCCTCTTCCCTGCTTGTCTGCCACATGCTCCCAGCTTCAGTCCATGCAGACCCTCCCTGCTGGGGAGGGTAGGAGATGCTTCCTGGCAGGAGCAAGGAAGTACTCCCAACATGCCACAGTTTGTAGTCCAGAACTTGTAGGTCTCACTGCTGCTGTTGAAGCACACTGGATCGTGGGCTACACAAAGGAAAGAGGAAAGCAGACTTATGAGTTGGGGGCAAAGAGAGAAATTTAGGTCAGGTATATAGTGGCGGCGAAATTCAGTGGCAGTCGACAGGAGTTATGCAAGCTACGCAGAGTAGCTTGTGTAACTCCCGGTGACTTCCTAATTCGCCTTCTCACTGTGCTGCACCCAGGGCCGTCCCCTGGGGGGAGCAGGGCCCAGGGCCAATTGGCCTCGGCGGGGCCCCACCCCCCCATGCTGGAGGGGAGCGCTTTGGGCCGGGCTGGTTGGCCCTGGCCCCAGAAGCCGTGGGCGCGGCCCGGGGCGGGGGAGAGGGGCAGCCAGGTGGCTGGGAGCCGAGTCCGAGATCCTGGGGCGGCTGGGAGCCACGGCCCCAGGGTGAGGGGCAGCCAGGGCGGCGGGGAGCCGAGGCTGTGGCCCCGGGGCGGCAGGGAGCCGCGGCTCAGGCCGTGGCCCTGGGGACCCACGGCTCAAACCACGGTCCCAATGCGGCGGGGAGCTGATGCCGAGGCTCAGTCCGCCTGCCCCGGCCATGGCCGTGCTACAGGCGAGGGCCGGCCGTGGCCTCAAGGGGTGTGGCCATGGGCAGGGTACTGTGCACCTGCCCCGCCTCTGGGCCTTCCTCCTCTGCCCTGGGGGCAGGGAGGAGGAGGGCCGGCACAGGGGCCAGGGGAAGTGCTCCTGGCTCAGCAACGGGGAGCTAAGTGAAGTGTGACTGTGGGGGTGCCGCGGGGCCCACGTAACTGCGGGGCTCAGGGCGATTGCCCCGTTTGCCGCCCCCCCCCAAGGACGGCCCTGGCTGCGCCAATGGGAAATGCATTCCTGTTGACACAGTGCTATGCCACTTGAGGGGGTGGTTTTATTAAATCGATTTCCAGATCAATTTAGCAGGTCTTAATTGACTGCCACGTCAATCTGGAAAGATCGATCTGATGGTGATGAATTTGCCACCATCAGTGTAGATATGGCCTTAGGAGAGGCCGCAGGCAGGCCTTCATCATTGTAGAGTCTGCTGGTCAGCAGTGGGTTTTTTATGTCAGAGAAACCTGCAGAGGAAACTTCTGTTTGTTGAGCTTGGTTATAAATGCCAGTGCATTCACAAACTGGAGGTATGAATCTTCTCCAGCACTTATCTGCAGGATGCACATTAAAAACAGTTAGTTCTTCCCAGTGCATTGTAAAATTTTATATCTGGGTTGTAGGAAGTTTGAACTGACTGGATGTTTAATGTATTTCAAGTTTGTCTAGAAATCTGCTTCTCTTATTTTAAATCAGCTTCCACATTAGTTATATAACTAATTGCAAGAGTGGCTATAACCAGAAATCTTTGAAGATTGCCTGTGAAACTTGACATGTTAAAAAGGCATAGAAGATGCCATGTTGGTAATAGAAACCTGCAGCACTGAACAGTGAAAGCCACTTATCTTTCCTTTGGCAATCCAGACATGCAACATGGGAAGGAAATGTAGGAACAAGCCCCTTCATCTTAGATTTGCATTGGAGTCAGCCTCCAACAGAAAATTATAAACTTGTCCACACTTAAAAGTTCGGCCACTTGAACTGCACTGGCATAGTTAAAAACAACAAAGGAAGCCATAATGTAGAAGCAGTTGTAGTGGTATAAAAGGTCATTGAAATAAGCTATACTGGTATAAAGCACCTTTATAGTGGTATAACTGTATCTGCACTAGGAATTTCAGCAGCATGACTGTCAGATAAATCACACTCCTTACTGATATAGGTACACTGGTTAAAAAGTGTAGACCAGATAATGCTAGGATTTAAAACTTTCAGAGGAAAGTGGTAGGTCAGCACACATGCCTCCCCTCCCCAAAGGGATAAATACTCTTTTTCTTAGTTCCTTTGCATTTATTCTAGGATCAAGGAGTAATAAAATTTACAGTGCACTTTTGAACACTTTTAGCGTGTTAATGAAATATCTTGTTTTTTCAGTAGAAAAAGATGACATCCCCACTCTGGTTCATTTGCTGTATGATTCCTTTTGCTGCTTCATTAGATGGTGGTAAGTCAAAGGTGTTTATTAGTAACTGAATTATTTCTATGAGTTACTTTTGATATATACCCAAGTTAAATTATAGCAGAACAGAGAAGGCTGTCTTGCACTCCTGCATACCATAAGGGTGTGTGTATTGATTGGATGCCCTTTCTATGGTTACACCAAAGATGATTTGGACTGCATGAAATATGACCTGACTGATTTGTAAATGTATCAAAATGCAAATGGTACAAATATCGAGGGAAACTTTTTTTTAAAAAAAAGAGAAAAAGTATCTTAATCTTTATTAGAAATACTTAATTCTAGAATTAAAATGGCCTTTTTGTAATAGCACTGTTTATTTTCTAGTATGGCCCACCTCAGCTGTGCAGTATCTCAGCACATCTGTGGTGGTGATCAACCATACAGATAATCGTGCTTTTGGGCTTACTCTGAATGTCATGGACAGTGGTAGCTGTGCACCTATTACTAGGAAATTCCTGGCTCCTGTCATAGGTAGCCATGCTTTGAATCTTGTTTTTTGGGCTAGGGATTGCAGGATTGGAGACTGAATTTGTAATCTTATCACCATCTTCACTTGGAAGTCACAACTTTCCTTAATTTCTGTCACAGTGAGGGATGTCTTTAATTGGCAATAGAGTTGTTAGGACTCTAAAGGCAAAGCTCTACCAAATTCCTGGCCATGAAAAAAATGCATCACAGTGTGTGAAATCTGGTCTTTCCTGTGAAATCTGCAGAGGAGCAGGGCTGGGTGGGGCCACCCCGGCAGGGGTTCCTACCACTCACCAGGAGGGATGAGACTTCCTCTTCACCTGAGCGTCCACTCCCAGGGTCAGGTCAGACCCACATCTGGGAACTTCCTCCAGATGTAGGAAGCTCCATACCTCTGCCCTGCTTCCTGCCCTCATGGTTCCCCAGCCATAGGGGAGAGAGGTCACTCTTATAGGCAGTGGAAGTGGCGTTTCCTTCCCGGGGAGGTTCCTGGAGGAGGGTCTGACCTGGCCCTGGGGGGACCACTGCAGCTGAAGAGGAAGTTCCCATCCTTCTCCAGCTTGGCCAGGACTAGCAGCTGGAATTAAGGCCTAAGGGACCATTCTCCCTTTTTTAACATAGGTATATTTGGGGGTAGGGAAGGAGCCCTTTTACAAAGGTTCCAGTGCCTTGCCCCCCCAAAAGTGATGACACCCACTATACCATGTGACCCTCACATCTGCCCTGCCCGCTGCTCTCTGGCTGCCCAGCTGTGAAGGCAGTGCCTCTATCAGTAGCAGCGCAGAAATATAGGTGGCAATACCAAGACCCCCCTATAGTAGCTTTGCAATCCTCCTTCTTTTGAATCAGAATCCCATGTAAATATCTGAAACCCTGATATTGATCATTATTAAAATCCTATGACCAGTGAAATTAGCCAAAATGGACTTTGACTTTGGTAGGGTTCTATGTGTAGGATAGAAATTCTGTTTAGTATCAGCTTGTAACAGAATTTTTATGTGATGGACCCATGGATTGTGTTCCTGATGAGAGCATTTTTTACCTGTTGTTGCATCTGTAATATCCCAATGAGTAGAATTATTGGACATAGTGATTAGCAAGGCACATCTATCCTTCTGAGAGATTAAATGACTTTGTTATTGGAGGAGATTGTTAACTTCCCTGAGCTGCTTATGAATTTAAATATATTTACCCAAAAATTCCTGCAGGAGATAATATGCAAAATTAAGGACATACAGTATGTCAGTAAAATAAGTTGAAAATCTCTACTTCTACTACTTAAAAGCAAACTGGTTTTGCACACAATTAATTAAAATTCAAAATTTCTAATAAAAATACAGGTCAGTGGCTTTTCTAACTACGACATCTGTCCATTAAATTCTAAACACATTATAGTATAAGGCGGTGACTAGACCTTACTTTTTGTGTCTTTATTGCTAAGACATGTTGTACAAGGTGTCCTAATGATTAGTGATATGGTTCTAGGCATTTCAGGAAAGTTATAGATAAAGATTTTTTAATTAAGTTATTTTCAGTCAGTGGTGGTGTTGCCAGACTGGATATCACTCCGCAGTCACTCCTGCTAAAGTTTGTTTTATCTAGGGTGATCTATGAGAATTATTTGCCAAACTGGTTGGAAACATACTTTTTAAAAAAAAGAAAATTTAAATACAAGCTTGAGATTCTTGTGTAACCTCATGATTCCAGGAGCTGGGGCTTTAAGAGAAGTATCAAATGTCACAAGACATGAGATAAAATTTGTGAGAACTGGCAACATTATGTAAATGATAACATATATAAAATACAGTGGCTGTCAGTCTTAGAGGGCATAATGTTAGTCTGGTCCTAAATTGCGTATGCAGCTCCCAGTTTATTTGTGCACTGACTTATAATTCTTTAAATTTAAGTCACTTCATAGAATTTTGGACTGCAGAAAGCAATAATATTCCGCTCCCCTCCTAACAAGAGCAGTGTCGAATGGCTCTAAATTGATTTGTTGTCCACAAAAAAGTGGCTAGTATATTTTAAATTACCTGGCAAACAGCGCAGGGGGAGGGACTAAATTTGTAAATGGAAAAGGTTAATGTTAAGGTTCTAGGCTATAAAGTAAGGATGTGGATTTCCTCTATAAAAATTCAGATCTGGGTTTGTATACACAACAAATTTGTATAGCAATTTGGTATGTCATGGGTTTAGAAGCTTTTCAGCGAGGCTCAATTTTTGTGAAGTAGTTTGGGCATTCGGTGTTATAAAAGTATGATAAAGCATGAAAGCGATTCTGCAGCTAACTGATCTGCTCTATTTATATAGCTGTGGTAAACTGATCTTTTAAAAATGTTAGGTAGAATGATAATGGCACAATGAATGCTTGTTGTCTCTGTCCTTTCATTTAAAGCTTCTTGCCAGTGTATATGCTTTGCCTTAACTTGTTACGCAGCTGTAATGATAGAAGTCCTGCTTTTGTGTAGCCCCTCATACAGTGCAATGCTCACAGCAGTGTTTGCAATATTAAATGAAAATCTGGAAGTGTGGGGGAGACATGGCAACTTGCAGGATTGGTCCCAGGATGTATATACTAAAACCAAAGACATTTGGTCTGAATAGTTGACTCACTACTGACCTCATCTGGATCATGTTACATGATGCGGGTTCAGATCTTTGACTTGTTTCTTGACTATCAAGCTCTTCAGGGCCAAAAACTACCACTGAAGTGTCCTCTCCTGCCTGGATTTGATCCCGCTAGGTTAAAATTGAGTCACATAGATCAGAGCATTGGAGGGAAAATTTGTGCTGCCGTTGCCTGTGCTGCACTTACTGTGGATAATTTCTCTTAATGCCAATCTTTCACTGTTTCTCTTTAATTAGATAAAACAAGAAAATTACATTCTTGAAGACTGTGGACTTCAATGAATTTGACACATCTTTATAATACCACTCTTTATGTTGAGGCTACTGGAGTTAAATATATCTGTTGCATGACTGTCTATTTTAAAGGATGTTGTGTGACTTAAAGTTTGCAAAAGATTTTTAAGTCTTCAATTGAAAGATGCTAAACAAATACAAAACAATAATACAAATTGTTACTGAACAATAACTCACCAATCTTGTATCTTCATAACTGAATAATTTAAATTACCTCTTCCAATAAAATTAAGAAAAAATTAACCGCAAAAACGCAAACAATTTTTATTAACACTTCCTAATTTTTATTTTCTTTTAAGAACAAAGCAAGGTGTCAAGTCATTTCGTACTTGCAGGAGAGCCTGCTTTTATCAGCTGTCCAGTAGATAAATACCCTGACGACAATGTGACCTGGTATAGAAATGATACACCAGTAACTATGGACATAAGTAAAAGAATCCATCAGCAAGATAACTTGCTCTGGTTTATCCCTGCAACTTTAAAAGATTCAGGATTTTATGAATGTAACACAAGGTAAGAGCCTGTATTTTTAGAAATGTTTCTAGATGCCAAATTGTTCTAGAAAAGGGAAAAATGATCACATAAAATACAAACATGTATTTTCATGTTAATCTAGAGTACAGAGACTTATATTTTTCCATGTTTGTATGGAAGCAGTCAGACAGTTTTTCAGCTCTGCTTTTGATAATATACTGAAATTGTTTCTCCCATGCTAGTAGAATTTGGTTTAAAATTATACTTAACGCTTGTAGACTGGTTTCTCATCAAAGTGCTTTAGAACTATTACCTGTCCTAGCTGAAGTTTTTTTGAAAGTGTACATTTGTAAGAATGATTTTTAATCTTCATTGGAGTTAATGAATTGCTTCAGATTTCTTTTTATAGTCTGTTTCTGAAGACAATAAAACAGTTAAGCTTTGATTTAGGGGACTTGAGAAGTGTTGTGGTGGTGTGAATTTGTCCTACTCCCAGTAGCAAAACTTTTAAAAAAGAATACCTATCTATGGTATTTTTTACGTCTCACTAAATATCACTTTAAAGTATGAATTAAAATATTAACCGTAAAAGTAAATACAGTTTACTAAAAAATTAAGCCACCATGCCATGCAGACAGCTTTAGACATTTTTTTTTTAAGAGGCCAGGTAGAAGATGATTGGATTATCTTTCATCCTAAACCAGAGAGCCAGGACGGTAGGAGTAAAGAAGAAAGTAAAGCAGTTCTTCTCATCTTACTTCAAGGTTTAAAAAACCAACTTCTCCTTACTTTACAGGGTGGCAGCACCTTAGTTTTGTTCATAGGGCACTGCCTAGATTAGGATTTTATGTATTAGAAATAACGCCTAAATTTCATTCTGTACCTACAGTGTTTCCTCCCTCCACCTCCAAAAAAGCACAGCAGTGGGTGGGCGGAAGTTCTCCTTTTCACCCTGATGTTCACATTGCGCACTGACTAACTTCAATATAATCTTCTCAAGTAGCCTGAAACAGAGTGCACATCTTAATACAACATCTGTCATCTATGCTCACCAGATTTGGATTGTGAATGGAATGACATAGTTTGGAGGCATTATTTATCAGGGTAAATAGCACTGGCCATGCTCACAGCTTGAGCTGCTGATTTATGCCACCGACATAGGCTATATATCCCATTAACCTCTGACGTGGTAAACTCATCAAAATTTGGGAAACATTGAGTTTGGGGCTGGGGGGAGGGGTACAACTCTTTCATACCCAAACAAACAATGCAGTTTCTAATTATTCAATTTTGAGTTTTGCCAATACATTGTTAGGCACTTCTTATTTCCCGCATTATGTGGGAAGAAAAATATACAGATAGGTCCTGTTTGCATAACAGTGATATAACCCAAATCTTACATTTAAAAAAAAACAAAAAGACTCGAGCACATTTACTTAATGGGCATTAGATGTATTTTTCAAGCCTCCATTTTAAACCTGTGCAACTTTCAACACATGGGACACACAAACAAAAAGAGATTGTTTATAACTTTCAAAACTTACAACCTCTTTCTTTTGAGAGATCCTCTGAACTTAAACTCTGACAAGCATAGAGTCTAGAAACTAAGAGTGAACAAAAAGAACACTCATATTCCACTTGCTTAGGAGTGTGGTCTGCAATAGATATCTTGCATTTCCCTGTCCCATGGGGCTCCACCCATGTTAGTGATATCTGTACCAGTATCTTCACAACTTCCTAGTTTAAAATTGCTTCATCTTGGGATCCATATTTTGTGTGTAATTTAATTGGATTCAAAAGCAGTTTCCTTGCTTCTGCTGACAGTTAAGCAGCCCACTGTTCATGGACTGTAAATTTAAAGCTGTTTAGTTCTGAGATTACTAGCAACACAATTGAGATGGCATAATACCCTTTGAGTGACCCATCTCTGTCAGTGACAAAGCTCTTAACCTCTTTCCTTCCAATTTCATATTCAATTTTCAAACTCATGGAAATACCAAAAGTAAACTGTAAACCAGACATTTTAGCCTGAAATGTAAAAATTATCTTTTAAATTTGATCATGTTTCTCTCCTCTGAATTATTTTCCGTTCTTTAATGACCCTGGGTTTGTCAAGGAAAGGGACCAGTCACGTCATAAAAGCCTTTAACACTGATCAGAAATGGTGTAGACTCTGGCCAAGATTTGAAAAAATGGCTACCTTTTAAAATCTGGAGTTAGGAGTCCAACTTCACTCATTTTTGAAATTCTTGAGCTCTGGCTGAAGTCTCATTTCTACCTTTCCAATCAAATCTGACTTGCATTGTTGTGGACATGTATTATTACTGATCCAATCTGTTGCTCTTCTCATTGCAGTAGTTCTGACAAAGAATATATACAACTGAAAGTTTTCAAGAACGATGATGGCTTATGTTTTAATAGAGAAACTATGTATAATCAGAAAGTGTTTACGTCGATTGGTGGAAAGATTACATGTCCTAATCTGGACTATTTCAACAGTGAAAATAATACTGCACCAGAAATACATTGGTATAAGGTACTGTGTATATGTATTTATTTGGTCATATAATCTAACAAGTTAGTAAAATAACTGTGCATAGTAATAAGAAAATATTTTTTCTATGGAATGTCAACTCTCTTGGAATATTATGGGAAAAATAATAATAAAAATGGATTTACATTTACATTAGAACCCCCCTCCCTGCCCCAACTCCCCTGTTTTTTTCAAAAGCATATTCTAAAAGATTCTGACCTATTCTTAAAACACAAGATAATCCATAATGTTTCAGCAGCAGAAATGTGAGTATGATCGTGCGTGCTGTGTGGTACTTGGTTAATTGGTTAAAATATGAAGTGGATGCACATATTCAACTTTTAATCGTGCACTTGGGTCATTTTTCTTTTTGTAGCTTACAATTCTTAAAAACCTGTCAGACATGCTTTGAATGCTGAGGATTAAATAAATAATCTGGCACTTTATCTTGTTAGTGGGGCTTCAGCTTCAACAGGTACAATGAGCTTGATATTCTTTGATTATATTGTAGGACCCTTAAATCTTCTGTTCCAATAACAGAAAAATATCTTACTACGTTAGGCCAAACGGGGCTGAAAGGGTGTAAATGCTGGCCCCACAGCAAGCTAAATTATCCAGGGGAACAGCTGGCCTTCTGTGCAAAAGCCAAAACCCAGCAGTTCTAGGGAGTAGAACTGGGAGTAACCCAGTAGTTATAGGGAGTCCTCTGTCTTTCTGGGGGAAGGAGTGCTTTTATGTCTGATGAAGTCCTTGACGAGAGCAAACTGGCTAAAACTCAGTGTAGGCAAGGTGGCGGTGATGTTGAGTCCCAGGGGAAGCATCTAGTGGGGTGGCATCTTCTACATGAATGATGGAAGGGTAGGGATTCAGCCTCATTGACGATGTAGTTTTAGACATTAGTGGCCAAACTTTTCTTCATATGCATATCAGCACGGTGATTATGGTGATATACAACTCGGATATAAATCACCAGTGATCCATGCATTTGTCACCAAACTGGCTTATTATAATACACTGTTCAAGAGAGTAACTCTTGAAAATTGACTTAAAGCTACAGCTGTCACAATGTGCTAGTCCACTTATTTAGTGGGGTTGTCTATAAAAAGCATGCTTTATTGGGGCTTCATAGACTGCACTGACTTCCTATTTGCTCCAGATATAATTCAAATAGTTGATCTTCAAGGTCTTAAGTGGTTTTTGGGATCTAGTTACTGGAGAAATTGCATCTTGCTGCATGCACTATCATTAGGTGGGGGATACTTAGTGTTTTAAAGACTGAGGTTTCAATTAAAACTCCCAGGAACACCTCCTGCTGCACTCTGTGGGAGATTAACGTAATCCAGCATTTAAGAATACACAGGACATTTAATATCAAAACCAAAATGATGGATCAGCCATGGCGATGTGCTTCCTGACTAATTCTCCCTCTTACCCCATTCCCTATTGTGGGAAACTTTTCTTGAAATTTTCATTGGAAAACTTCTTAGAGTGTTTTTAGCTGGAAGAGAGCATAATGAAAAATCTATTTAGAAGCCTGAAAACATAATCTCTTCTAGAATAAAGACAAAACAAAAAATAAAATCAATAATTCCATAGCCTACTTTTTCACTGCCATGAAGGACTGAGTTCTACTCTCAATCTCTAGAAATTTAACTGTATTACAGGAGCTACATCCGCTAGCTAAGACACATCACTAATATATGCTGTAAAGGTTAAATATCTGGAGAGGTGTCCCAGCTAGAGCTGGCTAAAAATTTTTTGACTGACCATTATTTATTTTTAAAAACACATTTGAGTCAACTAAAACAAATTTGTGTTGAATTCCCTGAATTATTTCCTCGGGTGGGGGGTGGGGGGAGTTTCATTTGACTTTTTCTGAATGAAATGTTTTGACTTTTTAGTTCAAAATTCCTTTTTTTTTTTAATATTACTCCTATTTTATTTTTCTTTTTTTAAAAAGAATTTTTTAAAAAATACTCTAACAAAACATTTCACTTTAGGTCTTGATAGTGTCTCTTAAAATGTTATTCTATTGTCAGTGTTTTCACTTTGTACATTAAACTGGCAGGTTTAAAAAAATCCATATTAAGCTTGAAAAACTACCTTGCCATATTCAGAGAATATTTGGTAGTATATACCTGCATCTTGTATGGTTCAAATAACTGCATCTTTAGATAGATAGATAGGCAAATGCTTTAGTAATCAATATTGTATTAGTACTCCCACAACAAATATTTTTGCTTTATTTAGGAATGTAAGCCTGGATTACTGGAAGACCACAGATTTCACTCTTCAAAGGGAGGGATCTATCTTACAATTAATAATGTAAATATGAGTGACCAAGGAAACTACACATGCCAGACAACATACACGTATATGGGAGAACAATATAATGTTTCACGAAACATTTATGTAGACATTGAAGGTATTATAGATTTTTAAAAAAATATCTTTGGCTCTCCTGTGTTAAAGTTTATGCTTAACAGAACTAGTTATGAGCTACAGTATTGCTAATCTTTGGAATTCTTGCACCTTCAAAAAGTGCAGCTGGTTTGCAAAATTGAAAGGCATTGTGACATTTCTAAATTTATTTTTTCCCAGAATGTTAGAAATAAACTACAATAGTATTTTGTGTTGGAACATTTACTCTTCCCTGATGTATTTTGCATCAAACTAAGGCTTACAAGCCCCTTGTGGAGAAAGGTTTACAAATGCAGTTGAAAAAACCCTGGACTCAAGATCTCTTTTGGTGTGAAGAGAGAGAGGTGTGACTGAATCTGTGGCTATTCCTAATTTCTGCTATGCTGCTGATGAAATCTAAACTACCAGAATCCAAACTCTCAATGTACGTGGTGGTACAGAGCAAACGACATCCAGGATTAAAAGCGTATGGCTTGTCACTCTTGCCAGCACACTTCCAAAATAATTTTGTTGGTATTGAAGAATTTTATTTTACTGAAGGTCAATGCCACATAATTATGCATGTTCCAAATAGGTAGCCGTGTTAGTTTAGGTCAGCAAAACAAACAAAGAGTCCCATGGCACTTTTAAGGACTAACAAATTAAATTAATCACATGAGCTTTTGTGGGAGAAAATCCCACTTCATCAGACACATTGAAGATGGGGAATTTACAGACTGAGGGGAAATTAAATGCAGGGAAATGTATGACACAGGATCAGGTCAGGCTGTAACAGCAAATCAAAACAGGTGTTGGGATTGAAACATTGGGGAACAGCATACAGAGGAAAGTGAGGTCAAATCACTTGTTATAATGAGAGAAAAAAATCTGTAGTCCCTGTTTAACCCTGAAGCAACGGAATCGAATTTACATATTAATTCTAATTCAACAGTTTCTCTTTGAAGGACATCAGTAATCACAGCATTCAAAAACCAATGGGGGAACACTTCAATCTCCCTCCTCACTCCATTGACGACTTGCTAATAGCGGTGCTCTAGCAAATGAATAACAAATTGCAGCTTCAAAGAGAAACTGCTGAATTAGAATTAATATGTAAATTCGACTCCGTTGCCTCAGGGTTAAACAGGGACTACAGATTTTTTTTCTCTCATTATAACAAGTGATTTGACCTCACTTTCCTCTGTATGCTGTTCCCCAGTGTTTCAATCCCAACACTTGTTTTGATTTGCTGTTACAGCCTGACCTGATCCTGTGTCATACATTTCCCTGCATTTAATTTCCCCTCATTCTGTAAATTCCCCATCTTCAATGTGTCTGACGAAGTGGGATTTTCTCCCACAAAACCTCATGTGATTAATAAATTTGTTAGTCTTTAAAAGTGCCACACAACTCCTTGTTTATTTTTTGCTGACCTAGACCAACATGGCTCCCTTTGGAACTTGTTCTTACCAATATATAAGTAATTGAGGACAAAAGATTATCAGTGTACTGAGAGAATAGGCCATAATCTGTATAGTATTTTTACACCTAAGGAATTCACTTGAGTCCATTTGGCTCTTTAGATGGGCACATCAAACAGATTCACTGCCCCAGTGAGAGCACATGAGAGTCCTGACTGCAAACAATAAGAGGAAATAGCCTTTGGCAAGATTATCAATCAACAGTTCTGTTTAAAACAAAAAATCAAGAGTGTGTTTATGTGCAGATATGGACATAATTTAGGCTATGTTGTCTTTGTAGCTGTGACATCCTGAAATACCGCAAAGAACTTACGCCAAAAGACACAAATACCCAAAGTAATCCATAATCAGATGGGAGCAATTCCAGTGTCAAGTAGCGCAAAACCTGTATTTGCTAGGTCAGCAACTACTTCTAGAATCTCAAATGGCATAGGTGGTCAAGAACACCTTTTTCCTTTGCATCTGGCTACATGTTTTTGGTCTCCTCCTTCAAAGCCAGTCCTTATTGTAGTAAATCTATGCCTCTTACAGATGAAGTGAAACTTGTACTTAGTTTGATCCTTGAATGAAACCCTTTAACTAAACAATAGCAAATCTATAATTACAGATATTGGAAATTTTATAATGACTTTGTTGTGCATCAATATACACTAACATCACTGTCAACTACCAATAAAACAAAACCATTGTAAAGTTAGTAGTGTAGCAGTTGATTGGTTGTTAATCTTTTTTTAACTTTTTTGCTAGAGGGCCCAAAGAAGACACCACCAGAGTTTATTTATCCGAGAAACCATTCGATAGAAGTAGAACTTGGTAAGTAGTTCCCTCGTAACCAAATCACTAATCATAGAATTGAATGACTGGAAGGGACCTCGATAAATTTTCTAGTCCCTGTGTTGAGATCTAAGTATTATCTAGATCATCCTCTGACAGGTGTTTGGCCATTTTAAAGAACAGATTAGACAAGTATGAAGATTCTACAACCCCTAGCTAACTTGTTCCAGTGCTTGACTACCCTTAAAGTCAGGAAATTTTTCCTAAAACCTATCCTAAATCTCCTTTGCTGTAATTTAAGCTCATTACTTCTTGTCTTGTCCTCAGTGGATAAAGAGAACAATTTATCACCCTTCTGGTTAAACCAATTTTTATGTATTTTAAGACTTATGTCCCCTTTCAGACCTCCCTTCACCAGACTAAGCAAAGCCATATTTTTTCAACCTTTCCTTGTAGGTCAGGTTTTCTAGACCTTTAATCATTTTTTCCCTCTGGACTTTCTCCAATTTGTCCACATTTTTCCCAAAGTGTGCTGTTCAGAATTGAACAAAGTGTCCAGTTGAGGCCTTCTCAGCGCTGAGTAGAGCGGAAGAATTACTTTTGTGTCTTGCTTACAGCACTCCTGCTAATACATTTTAGAATGATGTTTGTTTTTTTCATAATGGTATTACATTGTTGACTCTTATTTAGTTTGTGATTCTTTGTAACTCCCCCTCCGGATTGTTTTCTGCTGTACTCCTTCCTAGGCAGTCATTTCCTATATTGTATTTGTGCAATTGATTATTTCTTCCTAAGTGGAGTACTTTGCATTTGTCCTTACTGAATTTCATCCTATTTATTTCAGACCAGTTCTCCAGTTTGTCAAAATCATTTTGAATCCTAATCATATATTCCAAAGTTCTTGCAACCTCTCCCAGCTTGGTATCATAATTGCAACCTGGTAAAATCAATCTGGACTCCTGGCTCTATTGAAATTAATGGCAAAACTCTCATTGATTTCAGTAGCGCCGTGATCTTACCCCAGGAGTTGAGGATTTCTAAAAACCAGATGACAATTCTGCTTTGGCTCCTTGCCCATATGTATTTTACTTTTGGTGCACATGTGCACCTCATATGATCAAGATAAATGTCTTCTGGCCAGCAGTGCCCATAGGGGGAAGTATATGTACCTGTAGAGTGCTTCTACATAGCAACTAGATGCTCATGGGTGATCTGTGCCAGCCAGCTTGGGCTGCAGGGCTGTTTCATTGCTGTGTAGATACCTGGGCTTGGGCTAAGGCCCTGGGTTTAGGATCCTGCGAGTCCTCATGTTGTTGTACTCAGGGCATAAAGGGTGGAGCAGGTCCAACTGCCAGTCAGTTCCTTCTCAACGCTTGTGTCTGAGCTCCTCAGCGTCTACATCTTGAAGCATCTTTTTTCATAACTGTTGTAGTTAATTGTGCATATAGTAATGTCTGTGTTTAGTTCTAGATGTTTAGGATAGTTGCCCATTGACAAACTTGAAGTAATATTTATTGGTATTTGGAAGTTTTTCCTTCTGTATTTTGTTTTTTCTCAGATTGGAATTTTATTCTTGGCCCCAGGATTTTAGTGATGCCCTATTCTAAAACTCACAGCCTCAGAATCTCTGTCTGTTGCCTGTCCTGTGAGGCAGCAAGTGCGATTAATGACAGGAGCACCAGACACCCCTTTTGGCCATATCCCTGACCCTGACACATGCTTGGTTTGCAAGTTCTTTTAAAAAAGGACTTAAGAGTTTGGGGAGGTGTTACTTGCAAAAATCTAGGGCACCACACCTATACCCTACTGAGGACTCAAGGCATAATTTTATGTACCCCTGCCCTTTCCTTATCTAGGGCTTGGGGGTATAAGGCACCTATCCTTACCCATGGGTATCAAGGAAAAACCTGGTCACTTTAAGTACCCATGTATACCCATGGGTCTGTATGATCTTTTCCCAGTGAAAAAGCTTTACACAATTGTGCTCTAAACATCTGCTCAGTAATCAAACACACAGAATACATATGCCAAGCAAATCTATCCTGCTCACCACTCCCAATATATAGTCAAAATTCAGTTGATGGCCAGTCAGGATCCATTCATCTGGCTTACCAGTGATGCCTCGGCACATTACAGTCGTGCAGAGAGATAAGAGTTATTTTTGATAGCTTTTTGTTGAGCTGCACTCCAGCGATGGTTCCCAAAGAACATTTTTTTTTCATTTACATTATATAGGTAAAACTAGCTACCTCCCTTGATTCTACGACACCTATCCCATTATCCAGTACCCTCAAGGTAACAAAATTTAATTAATCATACACTGGCACCTATGTTTCTAGGAACATTCCAGCTTTGGATGCAGTTATGACATGAACAAAGTCATCAGACAACAAGGAGCATTGCTTCTCTGGGAAATGCCAGGGCAGATCCCCCAGTAGGCATTTTCCATAAGAAGTCTTCAGTCACCTCACTGTTCCCATTTTAAAGAGACACCATTGCCCAATCAGGGTTCTACAGAAGCTCTAAGGGAGCATGGTACTAGAGTCTTGATCTTGGGAATCAAAGTTAACCACCTCCACTTATAGAGACCACAGCACTGGGAGCTACCTCAACACTGAGTGCTTTGACACCGGCTATTATTGTATCAGCCTCATTGGTTCTGCTCATCTTGACACTACAGTTTCTTCAGCAGCAGCTGTCTCAGTACTGGGCATGTCCCTACTATCAACCTTGATACTCTTTTTCTGCACTGAGGTTTGTAGCACTGTCCCTGTTGATTCTGAGACTGTATATAGTACCGAGGGATCTCCACCTCTTGGAGTCAGAATTTCTTGTGCTCTCAACTGAGCTAAACATCCCTATCATGGGTAGAGCCCTGCAAATCCGCAGATATCTGTATTATATCTGTGGACATCCGCATCCGCAGATACAATGTGGATATCCGCAGACCATTTCTTGCAAATGCAGATCGGATGAGGATCCACATATTTGTATTTGCGCCGGGCTCTAATCATGGGATGCTCAAGGCCTCATTGGCTCAGATTATTTCCCTGTACAAATTTAGCATTCTGACATCATGAGTGCCCCCTTCCATCACTCACACCCTGGCCACCAAAAGATTATGGAATACTTATTTTCATTTTCTGACTCACAATATAATGGAAGGGCTTCCATACTTACTGTCCAAAGACTCCTCCTGATACTGTGACTCTGAGAGGGAATCTTCTAGGGCTTTAGTTACGAGAAGGTCTCACATGGGATATGGGAGTAGGCAATACACTGGTACCCCTTTTTATGACCCTACTCCTTTTCCAACATGGCTCTATTAGAACCCTTATGGTCTCCACCTCCCAAGACATCATACCTTTGCACCACCTGCTAGAATGAGAACCACCTCCTCTATACGCTCCCAGGAACATAGGCAGTCTGACTCCAGCCTATGAATTTGAGACTTGCGATGAGTTTTCTGAGGTGGGGCATCCTCAAGCTGAGCATTAGGCAGTTTCTGAGGCTGTACTGTCCCTGGATGAAGTGATAGGCCCCTCAAGATCATCTCACTTGTACAAAAACAAGAGCTTTCAAGATCTGCCCAGATGTATAGCTGAGTCCCTCAAGAAACTGGTGGAATTGGTACAAAATCCTCCCAAATGTTTGGAGATTCTTTGGTCAGTTGGCACTTCCCATTAATGGTTCTCTCCTGGAACCTGGTAAACATATATGGTAGGCACGACAGGGATAATCTTTCACTTAAACCTCATTCCAAAGTTCTTACCAAAAGGATTTATGGGCTTCCTTTTAAACCAAATGATTAATTTGCCAATATTCATCCCCAAACCACATACTAAGCCAAAAGAGACTGGGCTGCACACCTTTGAGGTTGGCAGGGCCCTGTTCTTTTATTAACAAAGAACTAAATCCTTCAGGATTTCCTCAAACATTTATTTTTTGCATTTATGTATTTTTCTGAGAGAAGTTATATAAGCCCCGAGGCTTTCCAAGTGAATTTTCTGATGTAGTAGGAGCTGTTAGGAATTAGTTAGTTTAGCTTCCCCAACTCCAGATTAGGGCTTGCTCCACTAGGTCTTGGATGGCTTCCGTAACTTCTGTGTTAGGCATATCCATTTCAGGTACTTGAAGTTCAAGCCACATTTTTGCCAATATTTCTTGGTAGAAGCATTGATGTCTGATGGTGCTTTTGGCAGAACTGTACTGAAATCTTTGTTTAGACAGACTCTGGGCACCTATTTCTTTCCATCAGGTTACTGCTTGTGAATCACCAAGAGTGAAATACATATGGACAAACACTCAAAAAAGAATAACTTATTTTATAATAACAGGAGTTCTTAAGATGCATTGTTCATATGTATTCCATGACCTGCTCTTCTTCCCTGCTGCTGTGGAGTTCTGTAACATCTGGAAGCTGCAGTAGCAGCTAGCCATGCACCGCCCTTTATGCTTTTGATACAGGAGCCTTGAGACATTCAGGATGCATGCATAGCCCAATGGACATTGCTGGCCAAAAGACTCTGGTCTCAAAGACAAGGGGAGTCTGCACACCAAAAGTGTAATACATATGGACTACATACCTTTGTTGTAATGTAAGAAATCATCTTTTCCTAAACTGTTTACAGAGTTAAATGATCCTGCTTGCTGATGATACAAGATTTTTAATTGTCATCTGTAAATGTTTTCTAGGTTCTCATGTCATCATGGACTGTAATATATCAACTAGCATAAGTACTTTGACTCCATACTGGCAAGTCAACGGTAAGGATGTTGATCGATTTGATGATACATTCAAAGAGAAATATTATGAGTAAGTATTCTTACATATCAAATTGCATATGGATTGAATGCTAAAATATTTTAAATTATTTGGTATAAATCATCCATAATCCATAACACTTTTCATCCATAGATTACAGGCTGCTCTCAACCAACCCATTGGAAAGGGATTTAGTGTCCCAGTGTGGAAACAATTCATTATACATATGATAAGAGTTTCCTTGAGTTCTTTTAAGATCAGCTGCTCCACCTGCACATCTTCAGCAATTACACAATATCTGCCCGTGAATATAAGTTAAAATTTCATAAAACCATCATTTACTTGTTTGGGGCAGATTGGCACATTCACTTTTTTTTCTGTTAGAAAAGACAAAAGCAGAAAAAGGCCTGGGGGGTGGGAGGGAGAGAATAAAGAATTTTTAAAGATAATTACATTTTAAAGAAAGTTGGTTGGTTGTTTTTGTTTTTAATCTCGAGCTATTCTGCACACCCCTTGACAGGGAACTGTGGATGCGTGGTATTCTTCAACATTTATTTCAGGAGATCAGCCACAATTATGAAATGTATCCTACTTCCATTTTAGTTTATAGGGAGGCAGCCCCTGTCAATTAATTCACATCTGGTGGGATTCTTGTCTCTGCCAACTGCAGGCATCAGTGGTGTTATGTCTATAATACAACCCATTTTATCACCTGGAATTGTCCAGTCTATTGACTGATGGTGAAAGCCATCTTGGAAAGGCAGCCTGCGCTTCAGCCTTGGGGAGCTAACTTTGTGACAGGTTTACTAGCCCCTGGTGTCAGGCTCTGTCCCTCACAATATTCATCTCCAGCCCGAAGGACCCACTCCTGTGGGCCATGCTGCTGCCCCCTCCCATTACTATCAGTTTGTATGAGGTAAATGCAGACTTCCTTTGAGATGAAACATTATTTCTGAGGCCCACCTGGTCTCCTGAAAGGCATAGAGAGTCCAAGGTTCTCTAAAAACAAAACCAAACATCCCCACCCCCCATATGCCCCATCCCAAACTATCTTCTAACCTACAGTAGCTTTTCAGAAATCAACAAAACAAGTTCAATCTGTTCAGACTGCAGCAATCAGGCCAGCTGAGCCAATACATATTGTATTTCATATAGCATTTCCCCTCAGTATTTAGAGGCTGTTAAATGTCTACCCATTCCTCAGGAAAATTGTCTTTAATTTCATTTTTACTTTATCACCAAACTCCTTTAGATTTACAGGGCAGATGGTATTATAATCTCATGGGCTACCAAAATAACTAACCTTGTCTGCTCACCTCTAAATCTTGGCGTCCCACGTTATGGTCAGTGGGATAACTGAGGTACCAATAGTAAGTAATTATTGGTGTTTTTCCCAAGGCAAAAAATTTCAACTTGGGTGCCTAAAAATGTAGCTATGATGATCATGTAATTTTCTGAGGTGTTGAATACCTGAAGCTTCTCTTGAAGTCAGATGGAGCAGTTAGATCTCCAGGATCTCTTGAAAAACTCTAATTTCAGGGACTGCAGTATGACAATTTTAGCTTGATTCTTTCTTTGCTGGGTCTTGTCCTGCTCCTGCCTTATCTGTTTCTCTTTCTTGCCTCCTTTTGAAGGATGAGATGCTGATAGACTGACCTCAAGTACATGTGTACTTTCCTGATGCACATATGAAACTGTGCCTCTTGAGGAGTTCAAAAGGGTAGCCATGTTAGTCTATTGTAGAAAAACAACAGAGTCCTGTGGCACTTTTAAAGACTAACAGATTTATTTATCACATGAGCTTTTGTGGGAGAAAATGCCACTTTGTCAGATGCTTTGAAGATGGGAAACTTACAGAATGGGAGGAAATTAAATGCAGGGGAGTGTATGACATAGGATCAGGTCAGGCTGTGACAGCAAATCAAAATAGATGTTAGGATTCAAACACTGGGGAACAGCACATAGAGGAAGGTGAGGTCAAATCACCTGTTGTAATGAGAGAAAAATCTGTAGTCCCTGTTTAACTCCAAGGCAACTGAGTCAAATTGAGGAGGTGACAGATGAGATTGAACCAGAGACTTTGTGATCTAAAAGCATGAGTCTTTACTCCTTGAACTGAAGAACCAATTTCCATAGTTCAACAGCTGCAGCAAATTCAGAAACCTCCATACATGAACTAACCTCTAGAGGACAGAGCCGCACTGTTAGAGTGGGCTATATTAGCTGACTATTTTCTTTTTTCCTCCTATAAATGGACTCTGTAGTCAGCTTTGTCATGTGTAAGCTTAAATGATTTGCCAACTATTGCCGATCCTGTTAACTCACAGGAAGCTTTCTAGTGTGCCTCCTGGCTACTCATCCTGAGAAGCCAAAAATGCTAAGTGAATGAACGCCATAGAATGATTGAGGTGAGGGGGAGGGCGAGGAAGGAAGCTGGCTTTCTTTTTTTAAGTGATGGTTCTTACTCTTGGTGCACAGGCACACAAAATCAGATTCATTTGACCAAATTAAGTTCAGATGAGACTACTCCTATGCCCTAGGTATCCTTATGCTCCCTTGCTCTCTGCTCACCTTGTGACAGGGGACCAACCATCCCTCAATTTCTTTTGGCCACCCATGGCAGCAAGATGGACCCCAAGAAGAGTTTGGCTGCTTCTCTGCAGCTCTATTGTCATTAGTGCTAGAGATTGGCTAGTACAGTTGTTAAGTTGCTAGTTCTTTTAATGTCCCTATTGGCTTAAAAAAATTACTTTCTGTAGGTAGGTAATAAGGTGCAGAACCCCCTCTCTCCCTCTGGTGCCAGGACTTGAACCACTATGGCAGAAGAGAAGCTAAATCTCCAGTATTTGACATACCTCTCCCGTGATGCTTTCACATCACTTGATGGGTCTTTTTAGATACCTTCTTGGTTTAGGTGAAGGTCATATACCTCCCCGGTGCTCCATCTGCTGCTTTCGTTCCAAACAGACATAGAAGGTTAGGGTTGCCCACCTAAACCTTTTTTTTTTTTTTATAGTATTCTGTGAAAGCCATCTCATATATGGAGAAGAAGGAAGTAGCTAAGGCCCAGTCCTCCCTCCAGACCTAAGCTAGCACATCCCAAGAGCCATGATTCCAGTCCAAGTTGCAGTGCTGTGATGTCTCAGTTATCAACTTAGATCCACATGTTGATTTCCTTGAGGAAGGAAGATCACTTCAGAAATGAGACATTAATTTTTCCCTCTAAAGACTTTTGGAACTGAGACAAAAGAGGCAGTGTTAGATTTGTCTCAAGCTTGGTAGTCAGTGGTCTAAGCGCTTGTCTGTGTGACAGAGTACTATGTTACAAACCAAGGTGTGAATCCTCAGCACATGGCTAATATTGCAGTAACATCTTGTATGGCTGCTGCTACAGTGCAGTGAAAGTTCTGGAGAGTGGTTTGGTATTGCTAGTAATCTTCACACACCTGATGTGGTAAGAGCTTATTATATTATCTTAACTGAACAAAACCAATCAGGACCACCTAGACTGTTCGTGGCCTTTGTGGATATGCCTAGTGCTCAGGCAGTATCCTCACAGACATTATCAAAATGGGTTTCCAGCTGCATCAGAGCACGGTATGAGTTAGCCTAGCCAAGTTAGAGTCACCTAGCCACCGCTAAACTCCTGCCACTAGAGCTCAGGTAGTCTATTTCTGAAATGTATAGGGCAGCTACGTTCAGCTTGGGACACATTTTTAAAGACACAGCTTTGGTAGAGGCTCCCAGATTAGATGTCATTTTGGTAAGGCTGTACTGCAGTCTTCTACTTGGGGCTCCTAGCATCTACCATGTGGACAAAAACTTGGAATGAATGGCTATTTCCTTATAGTATTGTGGTTCGAGATGTTTTGTCCACAAGGATCTCATGACCTGCTCTTCTTCCCCTTCATGGAGTCCTAGTCTTCTGGGGTTCTCTATTGGTGAAGGAACCAAGGCAAGGTTGGGTCTGCTCTGCACTTTATGCTCTTGTGTGAGGAATTTGAGAGGTTGCTTAAGGGATAGACATGGTCCCAATGGATGTTGCTGGCCAAAAGTATCTGATCTTATGCAAATGGGGTGTATGAACACCAAGAGTGGAATCCATCTGGAGAGAACATCTCAAAGACACTGGTCACTGTCAGGTATGTAAGTGTTCTTATGAGATGCCAGTACAACTAAATCAGTTTGCAACCTGTCCACATATATGTTTTAAACCAGTAAAGGCAGAATAGTTGTCAGCTAAACCAGTTTTAATCAAACTCAGTCAAATTGGGATGGGAAGTAGCTATTTTTAAAGTGGCCACCAACAGTATCAAAACCGAAATTACTGAAGCACCATGTGTGACATTAATTCCTATAGAAGTTTGAATGTTCTATCATGGGCAATAAATCAGCTTGTGTCCTTTCTTGGCAACCTGCATTAATGTCATTGTTCTGTCTATGTAGTTTCATTCCCTTGGTCCTGGTACATCATTTTGCTGACAGTTGGCTTTGTACTATAAAGTCTTGACTCCCAGTATCAATGTTTGCTCATAAATAACCTGATCACTACTTGCTTAATACACTCTTTGAGGGTAAAAGTGATTTTTTTTGTATTTGCAGATAAGTTTGTCTGGTCCATATTGAAATTGTAATATGTATTAATTTCTCATTAATTTAATTAATCTCATTAATTTTGTTGGTGTTTGCTTTTTTTGTGGTGATAGACACCCTTCCCTGGGAGGCGGTTTTATAATTGGAGCAACATTCAACATTTCAGAAGTGAAAAATAAGGATTATTCTCTCAAGTTTTGCTGTCATGTTTTGCATCCCTATGGTGAAGCTGTAGCCTTCATTGTATTAAAACGCCCAGGTAAGGTATAAAATTATTTTATAATTACAGTTGTAACCTGATCAAGTAATGAGAAATGTAATGAAAAGGGAACAGTTTGATAAAGATTCTTTTAGTATCAAGCCTAACTGGCTAGAGCTGCGTAAAGCAGCTCTACATAAAAAAGAATATGACTGGGATGTTAGTTGTACATTTATTTGTTAAGTAAAGTAGTCTACTTCTGTGCTGTTACCTACCTTAAATAAACTATCAGTTTTAATAAACTTTGGACTCTATTTCAATTCAATACCCTTTCAGAAAATATCAATAAAACACTTTTCAGTAAAAAACAAATTGAAACAAACTTATAATTAGCTTATTTGCAGACATGGTAAATTATTACTTAGAGGTTATCACTCTTGCTCTCTTCCTCCCTCTTAAGTTGTAGCTGCCCTTGTTGCATTTCCCCTAAATTCTGACGTGTTTAAAACATATCCCCCTTTTTCTTGAATAGCTTCCTTCAAGTTCTCTTCCCCCCTTTAAAAACAGTACTTCCTCAATTAATTACTTCCTTTTAGATACTGTATTTTCTTATCAATGGTTCTCTTCACCTTGTCATTAACTGAAGTCTGAAGAACTAGAAAAGAGCATTTGGGCACAAATTCTGTGGCTAGTGCTTGACTTTTGAAGTAGACTTCATGACGCCAGCATCCCTTTGCTGGAGGACTAGAGGATATAGGTAGCAGTGGCTGCTGCTTTGGTTCCGTTTACTCACATCACTCCATAACAGACAGGCAAAAATTTCATGTGCACACCACTGTAGTATGCACTGATTTTTGTCCCAGAGTGCAGATTTTGCTTTGTTTTATGTGGAATGTGTGAAACTTTAAAAAAGTCCCTATAGCCAAATTCATTGTGAATCAGCACATAATAAGCAATGACAAATTCAAGATTTGTTTCTGGTTTGCAAAGTTGAAAAGCTGAAATGAACACAAATGTGCACATATGGGAGCTCAGGTAACTAATATAATGAAAAACATTCAAATTAAGGCTCTCAAGCTTATGTAAGCAGCACTTGAGGTCACTCTACTTGAGAATAGAATTAATTCTCAAAACTCAACTGAAAAGTGATAGGATATTGAAATCAAAACTACTGCCTATTGCAAGGTGTACCTTTATAATTCAAGCTTAATAAACAATGTTTTAAATTTAAGCCTAGCTAACCCAGAGAAACCTATTTTGGAGGTGGTTTTTAATCTTAAGATCTTATTTACCACATAGGGAAGCTGTGAAGATTAATTGGTTAATATTTGAGAGACAGATATGTAAACCTCCAAAAGGAGATGCACAGAGAGTTGTAGTGCTCTGTCTCCTGATGGTATACTTCTCATAATGCCTTTTTGTCGAGGTGGCTGTAACGACAACCAGTTGCTTTGAGTGCCAGAAGTGAGAGTGGGTAGAGCAGGGGTGTCAGGCTCATTTGCTATGGCATGCCAGTTCTAACTTAAAATGGACTTCAAGTGGGCCGTACATACTATAAATCAAAATACTAGGGCACTCTCATGGCATCACAGAACGCTGTGTATGAGAAATTGCGCTCTGCGATACCTCTCTCTCTCTCTCGCTCTCTCACTCTTTGTTAGGGAGAGTATGGTCCCATGGAGCGCGGTCGCAGGCCAGATGGAAGAGGTTCGCAGGCAGCATTTGGCTAATGGGCCACACCCGAGAGTAGAGGAAGGGGAAGAAGGAGCTAGAGTTCATAAATGCATAGCTGGGTGGGGAAGCCTACAAGACTTAAAAATACTACTTTAAAGCAAAGCAAAACCCAATGTAGGTTTAGGAGGCAAACTTGCATTCCATAATGGATGCAGCTTTATTCATGTGAATGGAGCCTACAGAGAGGTACTTCTGACTGTGAATCTAAATCCTCCATTAATGCAATCACAGAGTGCAGACTGCACTGAAGTGACACAATGCAATCTTCCTACAATATAGTTCATATTATAAAATTACTACTTGTGGCTGGTCTCGTTCTGTTAATATGCCAAACTATCAAAGTTTGGATGCCTGAAATTGTGCTTTTAGAACCACACTGAGTTACTTTCTCAGCAGTGCTGAGTGCTCACAACTCCCAAAGGCTATGTCTACACTTACAAATGCTAGTTCGAATTAGTTATTCAAACTAACTAATTCGAACTAAGTTTAATTAGTTTGAATTAAGTTAATTTGAACTAGCATGGCCCCTTGGAATTTTAATTCGAACTAGCCATGGCCATGCAGGGCACTTGCTTAGTTCAAATTAGTAAGTTTCAGAAAGGTCAATATGCCAATTAGTTCGAACTAAGATGGCCACATTGGACTTAGTTCGAACTAACTAGTTCGAATTAACCGTTAGTTTGAACTAAGTACTCGAATTTATTAGTTGGAATTAAGGAAGCCCTTAATTCGAACTAATGAAAGCCTAGTGTGGACAAGGCTTAAGTTAGTTAGAATTAAGCTTCCTTAATTCGAACTAACTTGCAAGTGTAGACATAGCCAAAGAAATCAATGTGAATTTTCCTGTTGCTATTCTTGTGCCACCTTAGCAAGTAGAAACCTCTGCCAGACTGGTCACCCATTGTGCTAGACACAGTTTAGTCATTTACTAAATGACCCTTCCTGCTCCAGAAAGCATATGGTGTAACGAGAAAACATTTATGTATTCACTTTCCTGCATCCTCTTGTGGGATTGCCTTACTACTTACTTTTGCAACAATTTTCTGCCACTTTGTAACCATATCACACAATGTCCACATTGTCCACACAATGATTTAGTTTGCAGCAAATTAGGCTGTGACTCTACCCTGCACTAGCCTGCCCTAGATTAACTGCCCCTGTGTACCCTGTGTCTCTACATTCACAGCTCATTAGAGGGGCAGTGAGCTAGTTGCCTTTCAAAGAGAACTACGCAGTTAATTCAAGACAGGCTGGTGTAGGGTAGAGTCACATCCCAGCTTTCCGTGAACTAAGGCCTTGTCTACACTAGGAAATGTTGTTGACATATATTGGCATTCAGCCACCATAGCGGTGGCTTACTTCTACACTGCTATCCTTGAGTCAGTGGAGTACATCTTTACCAGGGCCACTTCCAGTGACGTAAGGGACAGTGTGGGGGGGGGGGGGGCGGGAGAGGGGGAGCTAAGAGAGCCATTTCTCAGCTCCCTGCAGGGAGCTCCTGGGCTCCCTGTTGGCTATCTCCCCCAATACCACCAGTCCCAGCTGGGAAGCAGACTTCCCTGTTCCCCAGCCAGGAGCTGGCTGCAGCTTCCGGCTCTGAGCAGGAGCAGGGCTGCAAAAGCCTGCTTCTAGGCTCGCAGCTGATAGGCAGCCTCATGTGCCCTATTTGGGAGCTGGCTGCAGCCCTGCATTGCTTGCTGGTACCAGCTCACATTCGGGGGCTGGGAGGCAGCCGCCTGTTCCCTGGCTGGCAGCAGGGCTGCAGCTGCCCAGGTTTGGATGGCTGCTGCCCCACTGGCAGCCTGGGATGGCGGTGGCAACCCACAGCTTGCCAGTGTCCTGGGTTGGCAGTGGGGCGGCAGCCACTCATGCTTTGCGGGGAACTGGGCTTACAGCAGGGCTGCAACCTCCCATCCCCTGGGCTGGCAGCCTGGGCTAGACTGGCAGCTACCAAGCAGGACTCCAGCCTCTTCCTCCCCTCCCCCCCAACTTGTCAGTCTCATTTCTCTGTTAAAGCAAGTGAGAGATCTCCTCCACCGCTCTAAGGGGACACTGTCTATATTGACACTCTTGCCCTAGTTCTGCCAAGAAAAGCCCTATGTGCCTCTTGCTGAGGTGGTTTTATCTTGTTGGCAGAACAGGGCAGTTTTATCCGCAGAAAGGTGACTGTTGTGCGTACACCAGGGCTGTTTGTTGACAAAAGCTGACTTTTGTAGCTGACTCTAATGTAGACTCGGCCTGAATGTTTGTGCAGACAAGTCCGAAATCAAACTTTTATGAGAATTCTGAGTCAGTCATGTCAGAGTAAGTGCCAGCGTTTCCTTTCCAGTTGGTGAATAGGGTTTCTTTCCATTTGTGGGGGTTGCATTTTTGACTGACAGATGTCCTCTGTTTTGACATGATGGCATCATTCTGGGTTTACTAGCAGGCTGGCCAATGAATAGTGTATGATGGAAACCCTACAGAAGGAATCTTCAGTCTTTTCTTGTTTTCTGATTGCATGTTTCGGATCACTACCCAAGTAGCTGGTTTTAAGTGGCCCAATTGGTAGATTGTATAAAATGTTTTGAACGTTTTCTGTTTGACACATGCTGCAGTTCCAATATTTTTTCCCCCTCTTTTGCTAATGCAGCTCGAGACATTCAGGGTCACTTGATTGGAGGACTTGTTTCACTGATATTTGTAATAGTTGTTGCTGTGTTTGTCTACAAGCTTTTCAAGATTGACATTGTGCTTTGGTATCGGCGCTCCTGCCATCCTTTTCTGCATAAACAAGGTAGGTATAGTGAGATAAATAGACTATGAGGCATGCTTTTCTTAAGAAAAGAGACTACAAAATCTCTCTAATCGGGAATGCATTCAGGAGATGATCCTGGAGTTGAAATGAACCCATTTGGAGTCCTCCCAAGAGCGTGGCATTACATTTTTGAGCTGCGTGATGAAAGCTATTTGCATATTTTCTGCTTTAGGTTATATGAAATGCTTCAGATTTCTAAAATGCCTTGTATATTTGGTAGCAGTGTGCTGGCTGTTTGATGTACTCACTGAGTTATTTGCCACTTGTAATATGTACTCAAATTACAGAGCTACAGAGCTTTAAATACTGTTTGGAAGAACAGTAATACATCATATGAAAGTGCATTTTTGTGAAAGGATACAGAGACAAATCCTAAGCATCTACCTATTTTTTAAAAGATAGTTTCTCTTAGATCCATATTTTGCTCTGAGATTCTGCTCTGTCTATGTTCCTGGTATTTTCATGAACAATGGGAGTGCTAACAAAGGCACAGAATAGTGGAAGCTAAATCAGTTATGAGAGTCTAAGAATGGAGATGTACCACTAGATAAGTAAAATGTATTTAATAACTGCATTGAGGTAGTTACTGGAGCTGTATGGAGTTGATTAAATCAGGCCTTATTGGAAATTTTATTCCAGAAACATTACACTCCTGGTCTTTTTGAATATTGGGTTTCTCTCTCTCTCTCTCTCTCTGTATTTTTTTTACTTCAGATTATAAGCAATAAACAACAGTTTTGGTTTGCTTGGAACTTAAATAGCATGCTGTACTCGAACCATTGGATTCCAGGGTTTTTTATTTAGTGTAAAGACTGTTCAAAGGTAGTCAGTTTTACACCTTTAATATGCAAAGTCTAAAGGTTTATTCCTGGAAAGTTACTTCCATAAGTATAATTACTCGCACTGCCAATTTTCATTACAGGATTTAGGCCTGTAGTAGTGTTGTGTGGGGAAGCTATAGTTTACTTAATCATTTTTCTCCTTTTGTTTGGTTTCAGATGGGAAAATCTATGATGCGTATGTGTTGTATCCAAAAAACAGAGTAAGCTGCCTTTACTCGCCAGATATCTTTGCACTAAAGATATTACCCGAGGTCTTAGAGAAACAGTGTGGATATAATCTCTTTATATTTGGAAGGGATGATTTACCAGGACAAGGTAAGATTTTTTATTTTTATTTTTAGAGTTGGAATATCTGTTTTCTTTCATTGGTCTCAAAGGTGACTGCAAGTATCCTCAAAAGCAGAGATAAGCAAATTTATGTGTGAAAAGTCCCACACAGCTTGGTTAGTGTCCGCAGTCTCTGATCCCCATCCCTCCCTCTTGTGTAATCTCCTGGGTAGTGTGGAAGTGCTGTGCTTTTGCTCCCATAAAGTCCTGTCTGCCTCACCACTTTCCCTCTGATCAGTTATTAGTTCTTCCTTCAGCTAGCCTTAGCAGCTGGTATTGGAGTGCTGATCACAAGGAGAGGACAGGGAACATTGTTTCCTTATCTACAGGATCAGGGATGATGGCATAGCAGCAGTTGTGAAGGGAGGGAAGAGATTATTTATTGGCAGGCCACTCATTGTGGAGTATTAAGTTCCAGAGGGGTAATCCATTCATTCTTTTGTGCAGAGGCAGTCCATGTTTGACCAATATATATAGCAGAGAGGCATTGTTGGCCCATGATGGCATATTCTATATACCTGGACTATCTCTGCACAAAAGAATAAATGGACACAAATCAGACATCAAGAATGGTAACATTCTAAAATCTGTAGGAGAATATTTCAATCTCCCTGGACATTCTGTAAAAATATGCTGGTTACACAGTACTTGAGCAAAAAAACTTCAGAGAACAGATTACAATATGATGAAGCTGCTGAGCTAGAATTCATATACAAACCAGGTACCTTCACAATGGGTTTGAATAGTGGTCTCGACTGGCTAACCCATCACAAAAGGTGCAAGGAGTCCAGTGGCACTTTTAAAGACTAACAACTTTATTTTCACATGAGCTTTCATGGACAAAGTCCCACTTTGTCAAATGCTTGTTTTGCTGAGCTAAACTAGCACGGCTACCCTTTTGGTTCTATTTTCTAGCGTCCGATGAAGTGGGAGTTTACCCACAAAAGCTCATGTGAAAAATAAAAGTGCTGAAGTAGACTAAAATGGCTGACAAAATGGGATTTTCTCCCACAAAAGGTCCTGCGATAAATAAATCTGTCTTTAAAAGTGCTACCAGACTCCTTGTTTGTTGTACAGCTACCCCTTTGGAACTTGTCATTCATTACAAAATCTGATTTCTTCTCTAATATTCTTCCAGCTCTTGGTTTCCTCTTCCACACTGTTTGGATCAAAACAGCTTGTTGACACTGCTGAGGTAGGCTAGGAGATGATCCCTCTGGAACTGTTTGAAATAACCTTGTGACCCACCCTTCTCTGTATGTACAAATACAGCTAATGTGCCACATTTTCCATTTCATGCATCTGATGAAGTGGGATTGTGACACAGGACTCCTTGTTTGTTTTGTGGACTATCAACTTCGCCTCCAGCAAATGTACCTCTTTACTTTACTTTTCCACTCTGACAATAGCCCATGAAGAGTAGATAAAATGTGAATGACACCGTGATGGTATGCAGAATCCCTTGGGTACAGCTTGGATACCCTTTTTCAGCTATTTAGCTTCAAGTGAGGTATACACCAGGCCCTAGCTGATGACAGTCTCTCCAGATCCTTCCATGTAGTCAAATTCCAAAGGGGTAGCCGTGTTAGTCTATTGTAGAAAGACAACAGAGTCCTGTGGCACTTTTAAAGACTAACAGATTTATTTATCGCATGAGCTTTCGTGGGAGAAAATCCCACTTCGTCAGACACTTTGAAGCGTCTGACGAAGTAGGATTTTCTCCCACGAAAGCTCATGTGATAAATAAATCTGTTAGTCTTTAAAAGTGCCACAGGACTCTGTTGTCTTTCTCCAGATCCTGTTATACAACCGTAGAGCAGGTGGCGCCAGACACCAGACTTAGTTTGAAGAATACTTTCCCCAGCCATTAATGAACCAACAGAGAAACTCCAGCTGGCTCTTCAGCCCAGACCCGAAACTATACTGTTTACCCTAGTCAAAAGCCTGACTACTGAAGTTTATTGTCCAGTCTGCCCTTCCCTTGAAGTGGAAGAGACTTGCAACTGCTTTTGTTACTGAGCTGAGTTGCCTAAATCCTTTACTCAAAAACACACTGGTTAAGATAAAACAAGTTTATTAACTACCGAAAAATAGATTTTAAGTGGCAAGTGTAAATGAACATAAGATTGCAGTCTAAGTTCTACACACGAACCGGATTTCATTTAACAATCTCTCACCCTTGTTAGCTGGTATAAGCAGTTCCTGAGGCCTTGTCTACACTAGCACTTTTCCAGGAAAACTTTTGTCTCTCATGGATGTGAAAAAACACTCCTCTGTTTTTTGCAGAACTCCTCCTCTGAATTTTTCTGTCAAAAGTACTAGTGTGTAGCCATGTTCTGTCAGCTGGAGTTGCGGGGGGAGACAGGCTATGATGTCATTCCCGTTCTTTTATAATCCATTCCATCTTGCTAGAACAATTGGTGCTTCTGACCTGGGGGGCGGGGGTAGGGGGAGTGTCATCCTCATTGGTTACTCAGTCAATCCCCATTATGACCCTGCTTCCCTCATTGAATACAGCAGGGATTGGCCCTTCCTCCCTGACTGTCAGCTGGTGCCAGCAGCCCCCCCACTGAAAAAATGTGATGGCCTCCTCAAAATTCAGTGGCGGCCACAGCTGGAGTGGGGGTGAGGGGGCGTTTCCCAGGCAAGTCATGGAAAGAAGCAGCTCCTTTCGAGGGTCCCCAGGCATGCCGCAGAAAGAAGCTGCCCTGAGTGGCTCCTTTTTGCGGCAGCACGCTGCGGAGTGGAGCTGCTCCAGGCAGCTTCTTTCTTTGGCATGTGGGGGCATGGGCATGATGGGGACCCCCCCCCTGCGCCCCAGCTGTACCCAAAAGAAGCCACCCAGAGTGGCTTTTGGTGGCAGGAGTGGCAATTTCTGTGGTGCCACAGAGGGTGCCACTCTGAATGGGCTTGCATTCCACTGTTGGCACACGTGCGTGGGGTTGCCTACCCCTCGAATACAGCCTCTAGGATAGTGGATTCTCTTTGAAAGAATGAGGAAGAGCCATTAATTCTGTCTAGCCATTGCATTGATTTACCTGAATAGCTGTTTGTGGGAGTTTCCCATCTTGCAACATGTTGTAACAGTATATTCAACAATGTTTCAGAACTTCACATACAATGATAGTATGTACAATCCAACATATTAATGTTTAGTAGATCAGGATCTTTAAAGAGATACTAAACAAAGCTTACTTTGTATATAACATATTAATAATAATTATATGACACTGATGAATATGGAGTTTCCTAGACAGTGTGTCACAGATACGTTCCCGTCGACGCAGCACTATGCCACTTGAGGAGATGGTTTTATTAGGTTGATTTCCAGATCGACTTGGTAGGTCTTAACTATCTGCTAAGTCGATCTGGAAAGATTGATCTGATGGTGGCAAATAGACATGGCCTAGGTCTCTGTGTCTAAGGCCTTGTCTATACTAAAAAGAAATTAAGGTGACCTAAATTACATTGTTGTTCAGCAATTACTGTGGCTTTTCATGTCCACACTGCCCTCCTTCTGCAGATGGTGCGTATCCTCACCACAAGTGCTTGCACCCACTTAAGTGGGGGAGTGTGGGGGGCTGAGAGCCTGAGCTTTCAGCCCAGTGGGGAGCTGACAGCTCAGAGCAGGGAGGTTCCAGCTATGACCACTGAGTGGGGCAGTCACCTAACAGGCAATGTAAGTAACAGTGTTTACTGCATCATCCCAACTACATCAACCTAAGTGCTACACCTCTCATGGAGGTGGAGCTATTAGATTGGTGAAACAAACAAGGATTCCTAGGGCACTTTTAAAGACTAAAAAAATGTATTTATCACATGAGCTTTCATGGGCATGATCTCACTTCATCAGATGCATGAAATGGAAAATATAGAATGTTAGCTGTAAATATATACATATGGAGAAGGGTGGGTCAGAAGGGTAATTCAAACAGATCCAGAGGTGAGGGGTGCAGTTTATATCAGTGGAAGCACCACTGTAGTGTAGACGCTTAAATGTTAGGTCAACATAAGCTATCTTATGTCAACATAACTCCATAGTGTAGACCAGGCCTATGACCGGCTGGTATGCTTTGCTGTCATTCCTAGGCTTCCTAATCACGGCACTAGTGCCTTCTCCTTCTTCTTCAGCAGGGGTCCTCCGGTTTGAATTGTCTTCCTTGAGTAGTCTGCAGGGCACAATTTAAGGTTCAGAGTATTTTTGCTTTAGTTTTTATAGGACTTGGGGAGGAGGGGGTTGTTTGGTTTTGGTTTTTTACACTGATGCTTAATCCTGATCGTGTGCTTGCAACATATTTAGTGTATTAGGGCCAGCTGCCACTCAAGCAATCTCTTATGGCTAGAAGATGCCTGTCCCTGTTTTCCTCTTCAGGGCTCTTTCAGCAAATTCTATGTAGTCTCATTCATTCACAGCCCTTCTTGCAGCTGGGTGTTTTTATTAAATTATCGAAGTTCTTATGACAGTCACAATATAGTCTTAAATGGGGCATGGTCCCTCTTCTCTAAGGAACCATGCCTTCCTCAAGGACCACTGCAGAAGAACCCTTGCAGCTTCGGTCTGCAATTCCCTCCCTGCAGGAGCTCCTTTCCTGCAGCTTCCTGGTGCCTTTTACCCTGGGATAACTTAATTCTGCTCAAGTGTGGTTTGTCCTGTTATCAGGGCTGACTTAGCTTCTGACTCTCCAGCTCACGGGCAAGACACCTGTTAAATGTAGTAATGTATTTAATGACATTTGATAGCTTTAGATAAAGCTATGTATGGAATCACTGTGGCGTGTTTGTTGTGAATAATGCCTACGTTTTACAGCTAGCTATAGGTGTAACAACATCAATGACTAATATGGACTAGTAGGAACTCTTTGTTTCTGCAAATGGAACAGCCACACTATGAAAGTTAACAGCCCTCTTGTAAGCTCTTGCAGGAGTTAAAATCCTTTCTCTTCTTTTTCTGTTTACAGCTGCGGTCAGTGTCACTGATGAAAAAATCAGCCAAAGTAGAAGAGTGATAATTCTGTTGGTACCAGAATCATCCTGTTACAGTGTGTTAGAAGATACCTCTGAGCAGCAACTAGCCGTGTATAATGCTCTTATCCGTGATGGAATTAAAATTATTCTAATCGAATTGGATAAAATCAAGGACTATACAGGCATGCCAGAATCCATTAAATATATTAAGCAAAAGCATGGGGCCATCCGATGGAAAGGGGACTTCACAGAGCGCTCTTATTCAGCAAGTACAAAATTCTGGAAACATGTACGATACCAGATGCCACCCAGACAAACTATCTCCCCCACAGAACGACAGTTGCTACCACCTGTCTTTAATTCTCCAGAAATAGTGTTAGAGAGATGACATCCAAGTTCAATTTTAACAGCCATGAGCAGCTCACTTCAATGGCTTTTTACATGGTAGGTTATAGGATACCGATATGTGTGATATACAGACCCTCTTATATGGAGATTTACAGGATTAAAGCCTCCACAACATCATTGTATACAGATTGGAAAGACTGAAATACTATCTAGTCCCCTGAGCAGATCAATGGAACACGCTGAAGCATTGTTTAATATTTCAATGGCCTGTACCATGCACTGCAAGACTCCCTTGGTGGGAAAAATACAAAAAAGGAAAGCATTTTTGCACTTTTTAAAGACATTGCTCTTTTTCCTCCCAAATAGGAAAAGAATGGAAATAAAGGAAATAGTATGTTACATCTTGATTTTTATGTGAGGAATTAATCTCTGGAAACCCGAAGATATGAATGAAAGAGATAAAACTCTAGTTTATTCATTTGTTGCAATCTGTTAATTATGGACTCATTCAGTTCTCTAGAAGATGAATCGTTATGTTACATCATGTGGTATCGTCCATGGGGAGATGTGAGAGAGACATAAAGACAAAAATAGGACTTTGGGACTTTATCCTAGGCCATCAAAGTCTGTAACAATTTTCTCAATGTTATTTTCTAGGGCAGCACTTGCATTAGCTGATTACATAAGGCTGGAAACAAATTTTTATTATAAACCAATGTTTTTAATCTTAACTTTATAAGCTTCAGCCCCAAAGGATTTAAAAAAAAAATTGATCTTTGCATTTTTTTTAATGTTTAAGGAAAATCTACTCAGGACTTCTGATAGGAGTTGGGTAATGTGTATATACACTTAACAACTATCATATTTTATACACAGTCAACTCAGTAGTCCAAATATTAAAGTTTCATATGTGACTGGACCACAGTGATTAACTCTTACTGCATATAACGTCTTGGAAGATACATAGCTAGTGAAGTTGGGTTTCATAAATTCTGTACTGTGCATGCCCAGACTTGGTTGTTTTTGATTCCTCATGTATGCAACATAATTGCTCAACCATTGTGCTACACTGGGGGTTTTCTATGCTGCTAGTTATACAGTTTGAAATCTGTGGAGCTATACAAATTTCCGAGTGTACATTCCAAAGTGGAGCAGCTAGGGTTTCTTCTCGTTTTCTTTTGAAGGGAACCCTACAACCTCCAAAAATCCTATCAAGGTAAAAATTTAAAGAGTAAGGAGATACAGAAGTTAAGGTTCCTATGGCAATATTAAATTGTCCACATTTTACAGATTGAATTCAAGTATGCTTTTTAAATAATTAATGTTGTATGCAATTTTGAAGTCTTGTTACTTGATTACAAAAACGGGCTGCATGTGTGGAGTGTCAGACAGATGTTTTGAAAATCCCTGTTTTCTGAATTTTTTAAATTGATACTCAAATACTTCCTGCAAATCAATAAATTATTCAGGCATGAATTAAATGTTTTCATATATTGATTACAGTATGATCATTTTGACATTTTTTGCTTCAAAGGCTGTGCATTAATTATATTTTGTGAAGGATCAGGATGTATCTTCAGTAGAAGAATTGATGTATATTAGAAAAATTGTGTAAACTTGCACTTCTCGAAGGCTTAATTTATGTAGAGAACATTAATCCTTCATTTTGACTAAGATGATGATGAAGAAGAATCATCATCATCAATCATCATCATCATCATCATCAAGTAAAGTGTCACCCATATCGCTTTGTTTTTAAAAAAAAGAGTTCTGTTCCCAGTTCTGCCACTGGCCTATGGTGTAAATGTTGGCAAAGTCACTTCACCTCTCTGTGCCTAGTTTAGTAACTAATTTCTAGTTTTGGAAAGCTTCTGAAATTTGCTAAAAATACATGACAACACACAAGGTAGATCTTTTTGGATGAAGTCCAGGGCTCTAGTAACATTTGCTTCTGCCAACAGAAATTGAGTTGATGGTGTATAAATATAATCATGTAGATGACATTGGAACCTTTATGATTGCATGGTCTATCTTTGTTTAAATTTATAGCCTAAGCAATGCACTGATATAGTCTTGTATTTAGTTTTTATTGCTATGCAGTGTCAGCTCTCACATCTTCCTCATGTACTACATTCAGCTCCTGTCTTTGTGTTTTTGGTCTCCTCCCACTCAAATTCTAGTGCTTTTCCATACCACACCCTATCCCAGAACAGTGTCCTTGGTAGCATGTCAGACTGCTTCATTTTCCAAATCTTTTCTGTAAGGCAGCTTCTACAGTGGCAGCTGGGCAGGAATTTTCATTCAGCCTCCCCTGGGAGGTTTAGTTTTTGAAGTTGAAAAGACAATGGATGTCCAGTCTGACTTCGAAACCCCATCTGTTTCTTTGAAGGTTACTGGCTTCATTTTATCCTAGTGCAGGGGCTGGCAACCTTTGCTTGCCCCCGTGCCAGCCCCACCCACAGCACCCTCAGCAGGTGCCGGGGGTGGGGCCAGGCAGCGGTGATCTAGGCGGGGCTGACCCGCCTTGCCCAGCAGGGAGCGGGGCCAGGAGCCACATGCCGCAGCTACTTTTTCCCTGCTGGCCTTGCGGCTCTTGTGGCCCCAGGTCATGCTGGGGGACGGGGCCAGCAGGAGAGCCTGAGTGGCACCGCATGCCGCTCAGGCTCGGCCTGTGTGCTACGTTTGGCATGCGTGCAGGGGGTTGCCAACCCCTGTCCCAGTGTCTTTTCTTTACCCCATTTTGCTTCCTTCTTGATTCACAGGGATTTCCACTGCCTTCCCCATGTCTACAGAAGTCTCTCCTGCCAAAATAAATACCACTGCCCTGGAGCATCATGTTACAGTGAACTGTCCACTTACCACAGACTGGTCTGACTACTTTCTACAGTGTGTCCTCTCAAGGACTTGTGATAAAACCAGTAGAAACAATGTCCAACACAGAACTCACCTAAATTCCTGCCTAAGGGTCACAAACTGCTGGCCCATGTCAAAAATTTTAGATGGAGCTTGCCTTTGTCTTCAGACAAAGAAAAGAGAGATGCACTCTGCTTCCTCCTGATTCCTCTTCCAGTTCTAAGCACATATTCTGAGACCAGGAAAAAACATTCCCTCTGAGTGGCAGGACATGGTAGCACCTCTCTAGTTCCTTTGGCAGAGAACTAACACCTTCCTAACAAACCAGCTAACAAACAACTCTGCTCTTAGTTTTTTTTTCTGCCTTCCACCACTTACCACCCTTCCATACTTTTATCTCAACATACAACCCCATTCTTGATTTTTTTTAGGGTAGGAGGGAAAAAATCTAAATACTTAAAACTAAAATCATATTAAATATTGTGGGGTAAATTACAGATTTTTAGATAAATGCAAACAACTTTCTTGTCCCTTGACTGTTGGACAAAAGACAAATTTAAGAAGTAAATAATGTGAAGGCAGGGACACTTTTGATCATGAAATGCTACATAAATGTGTTATAGCCTTCTTAATTTTCAACATGGTACATATATTTGCTGGATAATTTGAATTAGGAAAATGGAATTTTTGAGGACTGATGTTTCTCTAATAAAGGCTAAGCTGCATTAATGTTGGAAAATCTGCTATCTAGATATGATGGACTAAATAAGTGATAGCAGTTTGTAGTTAAAACTGATATGTCTTGTGTAGTAGATGTAAGAAAGTTTTATTATGGGATAGTTTTAGACTGCTCAATGCCGAAGGGAGTTGGTCATTACTCCATTAAGGTTTTGGGATCTTAAATTTTTTTTCTTAAGTTCTCAAATTGAAGCACTAGCCACTATTGAATCCCCATAAAAGGTACTCTAGTGTTCAAAAGACATTTCTCTCCTTTAATATAATTTAATAAAGGAGTTAGAACACAGGGTTGGGCTAGGGTGAACCAGATACCACCTGTGAAAAATTGGAACAAGGGGAGTGTGATATTCAGGGTTTATACACAACTTCCAGTAAAAGCTGTGATTGCGAAGTGTCTTTCAGGGTGAAATGGAGGCAGTTTGTGAGAAACTGCTGCTGGAAAGACAGTCCATTAAAAGGAAACCATTATTTCCACGCACTGCACTACTGTTATCTGTACCCTGGGCTAAATCATATTTGTACCAGTGAGTGATGGACCTTCCTGCACCTATTCATGTAATGATACAGGGGCAGATACATTAAATTTGTATTTAATAAAACACTAAGTTGTTCTGCCAGGACTTGTTTTTCCTGCTGCTGCCTGACTCATAATTCATGCTGGCTCTTGAAGCCAGGTTGTTTCCTGAAACCCTACATTTCAATAATTCCAAGAGCTGCAGGTCTTCACTAGGGGCTGGTCCCCACTAGAGAGTTTCATCAATAAGTCAGCTTTTGTCAACTAAACAATGCTGGTTTACATATTGCAATCATGCCCCCTCACTCAGGTTTTGAGAAAATAAAACCACCTTAAGAAGAGGTGTGTAAGGTTTTAGGGTGTCTAGTTAGGGCAAGGCAGCATCATTGTAAACACTCTGTTCCTGGAACAGGAGTTGTGGGGCTGTCAAAAAAGTCCACACATAGGCTGCTTCAAGCTGAGGCAGCTGGTCCCTGCTCCCATGGGGAAAGGGGGAAAAAGCCGGGGCCTGCTGCAAGCTCCAGGCAGCTGGATGCTGGCTGCAAGCTAGGAGGGGAGAAGCTGCAGGCAGCTTCGCTCCTGGCTCAACCCTGAAACTGACAAGATTACCGAAAGGGGCAGCTGCCCCCTGCTCCCCAGAGGCAAGAAGTACCAAGCAGGTGTCTGCCCCCGGGGGCTGGAGAGGGGGAAGTACCGGGCTAGCTGGTGAGTAAGGGGGAGGGGAGAAGTCCAGGGCTGCCTCCTGGCAGGGAAGGGTGTGGTGAGGCAGCCTGTGGCGCTCAGGGCAGGAAGCGGAGACCTGCATCTCAGCTCCCCAAGATGCTCATTAGGTAGGAAGCGGTCCGGGCGAGGATGCACACCAACCACCCCGGGAGAGCGGTGTGGACACCAGCCCCGCAATAAATACTGGGAGTGGCTGATTTTTACAGGCCTCACGTTCTTGCTGCATCGCTCTGTCCCCTTTCTTCAGTGCTGGCCTGGGGCGGCTGGATGCTTCGGACGGCAGCGGAGCGGAGCCGGCCGGCCAAGCCAGCTAGACTCGGAGTGGGTTGCACCTGCTGCTGCTCACGTGGTAGGGCGGAGAGAGGGGCAGGCTCGGCGGCCGCCGCTCTCGCTTCCCTCTGGCCGCACGTGGACTCTGGCGGGCCGCAAGAGGTAGGCGGCTTCCCCGGGGGCCGGGACCTTCTAAAGCCGGGCTGAGGCTGCGGGGGCTCCGGCCGGGCTTGTTCTGGGGGTGGCGCACCGCCATCGTAAGCGCAGCCGGGCCCTAGACTTGGGGGCTCCGCCTGGGTGCTCTCCTAGGAGCGAGGGGCCGCTGGTGGGCGGATCCCGGCAGGTTCTCCCCCCGCCTCCTAGCGCAGCCCGCGGCTTGTAGGGTCCGCCCGGCCGGGATTTGCTAGAGCGGCGCTCCCTGGGTTTGTACCGCGCAGAGCCGGGCTGGCTGAGATTTCGTGGGAGGCGGCTCTCCCGGGGCTGGCAGCGCTGAAGGGACCAGCTCTCTCGCGTCTCCACCTGGGTAAGAGTTTCTGTCGCCAGTCCCAGAGCGGGGAAGACGCGGGAACCCGACCTAGAGCCTGGCCTGATCCTTGCAGTGCGGAGCTGTCTCCCCCAGGAATTGAAATTAGGGAGGTGTTGGAATTTACAGGGGGTGAGGGCTAATGGGGGGTGAAGGGAGGCATAAAGCACCATGGTAAAAACTGAAAAATGTTGTATGACCATTTATTAGATCATCACACAAAGTTGACTACTCAAGCCTTCTATGATGCACTTCATCTACATCCTTCTGGGTTTTTTGGTTTATAAAGGGATCTTACAAAACTAGGTGCCTTGGGCAACAAAATGGTGTTGATAAATACAGTGTTGATAAATACAAAGTAATGCACATTTGAAAACAGAATCCCAGCTATACATATAAATGATGAGGTTTTCTCAGCTGTTACTGCTCAAGAAAGAGAGTCATAGGCTCTTAGGGCTGGAAGAGACCTCATGAGGTTATCTAGTCCAACCACCTGCTAAAAGCAGGACCTCTCCCACTAAATCATTCCAGCCAGGGTTTTGTCTAACTGGGCCTTGTTTCCAAAGATGGAGATTCTACCACCTCCCTAGATAGCCCATTCCAATGCTTCACCACCTTCCTAGTGAGAAAGTTTTTCCTAATTTCCAACCGTGACCTCCCCAGCTGCAACTTGAAACCATTGCTCCTTGTTCTATTCTCTGTTACTACTGAGAACAGCCTAGCTACCTCCTCTTTGGATCATCCCTTCAAGTAGTTGAAGGTTGCTATTAAATCCTCCCTCAGCCTTCTCTTCTGCAGACTAAATAGGTCTAGTTCCTTCAGTCTCTCCTTGTAAGTCATGTGCCCCAGGGTCCTAATAATTTTTGTTGCCCTCTGCTGGACTTCTTCTAATTTGTCAACATCCTTTCTGTAGTGGGGAGCCCAAATCTGGACACAGTATTCCAGATGTGGCCTCACCAGTGCCAAATAGAGAGGAATAATCACATCCTTCAATCTGCTGGCAACACTCCTGCTGATGCAGCCTAATAAGCCATTGTTGGAATCCATTGTGGATGGTTCTCTGAAAAATTCTGTTCAGTGTGCAGTGGCAGACACAAAAACTAACTGCATGTTAGGAATCAATAAGAAAGGATGGGGATAAATAATAAGACAGAAAATATCATAATGCCACTATATAAATCCATGGTACTTCCATATCTTGAACTGTGCATGCAGATCTGCTTGCTACATCTCAAAAAATATGTATTGGAATTGGAAAAGGTACACAGAAAGACAATTAAAATAATTAGCAGAACGGAACAGTTTCCATCTGAGAAGAATTAAATAAACTGCAAATTTTCAGGTTGGAAAAGAGATGACTAAGGAGAGATATGATGGAGGTCTATAAAATCTTGACTGGTATGGAGAAAGAGAATAAGGAAATGCTATTTAATACTTCACATAACACAAGAATTAGGTGTCCCGCAATGAAATTAATAGGTAGTGGATTTAAAACAATCAAAAGGAAGCATTTCTTCCCATAACACACAGTCAGCCTGTTTAACTCTTTGCCAGCAGATGTTGTGAAGGCCAAGACCAAGGCCAAGTTTTCAAAAAAGAATTAGATAAGTTTATGAAGAATAGGTCCATTAATGTTGTTAACTGGGATGGGCAGGATGGATGCAATACTATACTCTGAAATGTTCCTCGTCTCTTTTGCCAGAAGGTGGAACCAGATGACAAGGGATGATGGATAGCTCCATGACTGCCTGTCCTGTTCATTCTCTGAAGCATAAGGCACTGGCCACTGTCAGAAGATAGGTTACTGGGCTAAATGAATGTTGGTCTGATGGCCATTCTCATGCTCTTATGTAAAAATTAATTAAAATATAAAATATGTTTAGTACAGAGACTATCCAAGATAAGGATCTCTCAAGATAGTGATAATGTGAGATAATGACTTTGGCAAATAAAGCATTTTAACAATCTTGGCCTACTAGGAAACAATTATATAAGTTTCCCAGTCACAAATCTAGCATTCTGGAGCAAAGTGGGACAGGTGCCCACCATGCACTGCTCCTTGTAGTGGAAAGGAGCGTTCACATGTGTGAACACTCCTTTCCGCTACACGGAGCATGTGTGTACACAAAAGCGCTATATTTATAGCACTTTCCTTGTCCCGCAGCAGCTTATTGCAGGACAAGTTTGTTGTGTGCACGTAGCCTGTGACTGTCCCATAGCAGGTCTAAGCACTAGCGCTTACCAGTGATTTCAGCCTATAATGGTCACTTAAAATAACAAAAAACCCTGTATGGAGTCTAAGAGCTACAAGCATTATTTGACCAGCCCAATACTTGTTAAAAGATAGCACTGGTTGCTAATCAGATACTGCTTGTAAGGGAGAGCCCCAACACCAAGCAAACATCTGTCCCATTCCCCCCCCATCTGAGAAGCAATCTGATACGGCATCTAAACTTCAAAGCGTCTGACGAAGTGGGATTTTCTCCCACGAAAGCTCATGCGATTAATAAATCTGTTAGTCTTTAAAAGTGCCACAAGACTCTGTTGTCTTTCTACAATAGACTAACACGGCTACCCCTTTGGAATTCCTTAAATGTGTTAGTTTTTTTAAAGTGCCACCAGGATCCTTGTTTGCTTTCCTTACTTCTTCGTGAGTTCAGTTCAGTCATTTCCCACCAGTGACTAAATTGGTGTAACATTATGTTACTGGCTGACAACTGGGGCGTGTTGGGAAATTCAGGAGGGATGTGGGGGGGAGGAGTGTTAGGGAAATCCCTGGTGGGGAGAGGACAGCAGCAGTTCCTCATCCTAGCCTTAGCTGATCTGTAGCCACATTCCTCTCTTCTGTGTAGAGCTTAACCCCTTGGCTCACCAGAGGGCAGGAGTGAAAAGGATCTGTTATGATGAATTAAAAGGGAACATGTGAGCTAATTGGTGCTTCTGAGCTGCAAGGGAAGTCACGATGCACAGGTTTGCATGTGTGTGTTTACAGCGTGTTAAAGGTGTTTTAGTTCACAACTAAAACAATCCTTTCCTTCCTATCCTTGCATTTTAGCCCTGGAAACTCAAGGTGGGTTCTTTCCCTTTGTACGATCACTGGCAATAAAGCGTCTGAGAAGTGGGATTTTCTCCCACGGAAGCTCATGCGATAAATAAATCTGTTAGGCTTTAAAAGTGCCCCAGGACTCTGTTGTTTTTCTACAACAGACTGACACAGCTACCCCTTTGAAACTTGGCAATAAAGAGTTTGTCGGCCAGATTCTATTATTAGCTGGTGTTTGAACAGATGTAAGTGACTGGGAGCCAACAGAGAGACAAGGTGGGTAAGGTACTATTTTATTGGGCCAGCTTCTGTTGGTGAGAGAGACGGAGCTTGTGTCTTTCCCCAGCAGAAATTGGTCCATTGAAAGATACTATCTCTCACACCTTGTCTCTGGTATCCTGAACCAACATGTCTACAACATTGCATGCAACGATGGAAGCTAAAAAGCATTTTTAGGATAGGATGTTAGGATGAGGCGTTCTATGGACAACTAACAGAAGTTTCCAGATCGTCGCAGGCCCTGGTTCTTATGGGGGACTTCAATTATCCTGA